>VUYV01000118.1:1500746-1513768 GCA_008711295.1 Anarhynchus alexandrinus | reverse complement strand
ACCAGCTTTGGGCGTTAATGAGCGGCGGAGCAGTTCCTGTCGTCAGGAGCAAGACATCCTCATTAGGGAGGCTGCTCAGCGAGAGCGGATTTGGGCTTCTTAATGAATGAGGATTTGCGGTTTAATTAGGCACGGCCCTGCCGGTTCAGCCCCCGGGGCCGGAGGGGGGTGGCGGGGCGGACACCCGGCCGAGCGGCCACGGCACCCCGGGACCCCCGTCCCCGCGATGTGACAGCCCCGGGCAGCTCGGCCGCGGCCGCCGATCGCTCCCCATCCGCAGAGCAGCCGGGAGCATCGAGGGCAGGGGACAAACAGGGGGTCTGCCCCCACCACCCCACACACCCCCCGGTGCCGGTGCCGGTGCAGCCGCCGGCGTCGTTCCCAGCCACCGCAGGCGGTTTTCCTGCCGTACCTGCGAACCACAGGAGCGTGTTGCCCTTTCCGTGGCTGTCGGCGACCTGCCTTATCCGTCCCACCAGGGCATCCATCTCGCTCAGGGAGGCTCCGTAGATGCCCCTGCCCGAGGCGGGGGGCGGCGGGGGGACCCCCAGAGGGACGTGCATATGGGCCAGCGCCAGGTAGAGGAAGAAGGGGCGTCCGCTGTGGCTGCGTGGGGAAGAGGGGGAGAGCGTTCAGCCAGGTCAGGGAAGGGGAAGGTGGTGGAAGGAGGTCACCAGGGTGGTGGCACTGGGGACACAGAGCAGTGGCCCTTCCTCCCAGGAGCCCTGCAGCCACCCCTGCCTCTGCCACAGCTCCGGGGGGGCAAAACCACCTCATGTGCCTCGGCCGGCCGCCAACCCTCTGGGTACCCGCTCCCCTTACAGTGGGGATGCTTGGCCCAGTGTGAGCCACATCTCCCCTTCTCCTCCTTAAACCCCTCCCTGTTGTCCACTGTCCTCCATTTGGGATGGGCTTGCCCCTTCCTCCATCTCCCAGTGCCAGCCGACAGCCAAGCACCCCGCGTCCGTGCACCCCTGGCGCCCACCCACCTCCCTCCCCTCTCTCTCACGGGGCCCATTTTGGCCCTTCCTCCCCCTCCCCAGCAAGCACTCGGCCCCCGCCGGTGATTTTAGCAGCAGAGGATGAGCAGCAGAAGGATGCTCACGCCGACCCCGAGCAGCCCCGGACAGGGAGCGCGGCACGTTCGCTCGCCGCACGCTGCCCCGCTGCCTGTTTGCTTTTAAATCATCAGAGGACATGTCCTGTTTTCTTGTTTACGGCTATATTTATCTCCTCCAACGAGGCCCGCTCTTCCTCAGGGACCTCCGAGGGGAAGGGTGGGATGGCGAGCGGCGGGGAGGGGCCGGATCCCGGGGACGTGCCCCATCCCGCGCACGCCCCCAGCTCCGGCCGCCCCATCGCTGCCTCCAGAAAGCTTTCGGGGCCCCTCCGACGTGCGTTTCGGCACTTCCTTCCTTTACCCGTCACCCACCTGGGGATGGAAAATGAGTAAATTCCATCCCGCCCGGAGCTGCTGCCGCATCCTTCCCCAGCGGTGCCGGAGCCCCACAAAGGGCCGTGACCCCCCCCGGCACCCTGTCCGGCCCCCGCAAGACACCGGGGCTCGGGGGGTGCTGCTGCACCCCTTGCAAATTGCCGCGGCAAAAGGCTCCGCAGCACCTTTCCCCTTGGGATGCCAAAGACCCCGGAGCAGGGAACGCTGCTCCCTCCGGCTCGCATCCCACTGGGAGCACCAGGGGGACTCCAGCATCCAGACGGACTCATGACCACGGCGTTCCCGCTTGCTTTTCGCACCGACATTTCAGAATTCTCCCGAAAACTGAGCAAACATTTAATCAATAACTTAAGACAAACGTCCCTGACTTTTGCTCCTGTGTTCACCGCGCTCGAAGTGTCCCGAACAGAGCCGAGTCGCGCTGCCACGAATTGCTCAACCTTGACACGACTGGTTAAAAAAACACCGAGATGACAAATCCGGTGTTCTTTTGTTGCCCCATAATGGGTGAGTCAGGCAGAGGAAAACTGGAATAAGCCATCAAAGAGAAGGAGAGAAAAGGCAGGCACCTGCTTAATCCTGTTCTCCGTGAACGCAGATAACCCCAAAATACTACTGGGAGTTTAAAGGTTTTTCCTATTAACCCGGAGCTCACCCGCTTCGTTTCACCGCCGAAGAGCATCCTCGCAGCCCGGAGGGAGGAGGGATGACCGCTGCCCTGCAGCCCGGTGCCCGGGTACCCTCCAGCCCCCGTTACAGGTATGCATCCCGACCACGCGGCCGGGCCACGCTGCGGCTGATTTTGGTACCCAAAGGGGATAAACTATAGGAATTGTGCGCACAAAACAGTACCCAGGCTTACAAGGAGCCATTTCCCTGCAAGCTGTTCCCTGCCCAGCCCTTTGTTTGCCCCCGTTACACAAACTTTTCCCCAAGCACACCCGCAGGACCCACTCCCCCCCTGCCATGGCCCTTCCCCGGGGTCTGTGTTATCCCTGGATGTAGGTGCGGGACGGGACGGGCTCTGACACGGCTGCCCGGCAGCGCTTCCCCTCCTGGCGCTGCAGGGATGCGTTTTGCAAAGTCACAGCTCATAATCCGCCGATAATAGGGATTAAAATTACACAACCCATCAGCAGGGCTTCAGGGTCGTCGTCTCGGAGAAGCCGCTTTGATCCTCGGGGAAGAGCACGCCCGGGCTCCTCGTGTCCCCGCGCGGCTGGGGAAGGCAGACCCTGAAGCTCAGGGTCCGGCACGCCGTCCCCAAAATGGAGCAAACCCCACGTACAGGGGGCTGTTCTGGTCCCACCACCAGAGCCGCTGTGGGCACCCATTCAGCGCCCACTCCCACGTCCCCACCAGCATCCCCCACCCGCAGAGGCACCTCCACCACCATGCAGGGGGATGAGGGATGGAAGACAGAGGGATGGCAGCGTTTCCCTCCCATCCCTGCTAGCCGGGACCCCGCTCCACGTTACCCCCGGGAAGGAGGCACAGCGCAGCTCAAAGGCTTTGCCCTTCCTTGTAAATGGTGGTTTCAAACACACACGGTCCCTTCAGAGGAGATGCACCAAAAGGCTTCCACGACAAGCCCTGCAGGACACGGGTGACAGCCTCGGTGGCTTCTCCCTCCCCTAGTGTGCTGGGAAGCTGAGCCACGCAGACCCCGGATCTGCTCCCCGAGGACCACAGTGCAACCCTCGTCCCCACCAGCATCACACCAGCACCAGCCTCCCCGCGGTCCCGGCCGGAGCCGCTCGGCTTTATCTGCCCTGCAGCATCCGCTGCGGGATGGGCACGGCCCGAGCCCTGCAGGTCCAGATCCACCGGCCGCATCCTGCTCCCACGCACGGCAGAGCTCAAGGAAAAACCAGCTGTGGTGGGGAGCAGCCACGAAAGCCCTCTGGTTCTGCAGCCCAGGGGGAAGCAGCCCTGGGGACACCCCGCAGCACGAGCAGGAGACGTTTGCAGCGACCCACGAGCTCTCCCGGCGAAGGGGACGGCGGGTGGCACCTCACCTTGCCCGCTGGATGAACCGCGCCGCCTCCTCCGCGTAGCGCGCTGCCAGGCTGCTGAGGTTGACGGGCTGTTGGATGATGGTGACGTTCTCGAAGAGAGGAAGGGCCACCTCCGTGTAGCAGTCCTTCCTCGCCACCCTGCCGGGAAGAAGCCATCCCATGCTCATCACCGGAGCGGGGACCAGCGTGGCGGCAAGCACGGAGCCTGGCTGCTCTCCGGGCTTTGCAGAATGGCGCAGCCAAGGCAGGAAACAGAAAGGGGATGATGCTCTGGGGACCAATGTGCCTCTCCAACCCGCACTCTGCTGCAAGGTGCATGGGGGAGAGAAATGGGGGCACAGAGCATAAGGGGAGGCGACCGCAGCAGAGGGCAGCGCTCGGGGCTGGGGATGCCGGTGCAAATACCCACCTCCCAGTGCCAGCACCTGAAATTCCCCGCATTCCCGTACCTGGCAGCCGCCCCGTGCCGCGGGCAGGGTGGGCAGGGCGGCAGGTTGTAGCCGGGGGTGTCCGTGCAGCCCATGTCGTGGCTGTAGGGGATCCCAAAGTAGTAGTCGAAGCCTGAGGGGCAAGCGAGGGTGTCAGCGGGGACAAGGCGGCCGCGGGATGCTCGGCTCGTCCCCGCCGGCGCAGCCCTTACCGCGGAAGCTGGGGTGATGGCGGCCGTGGTGTCCCAGGTGCCACTTGCCTGTGTGGAAGCCACAGAACGTCATTTCAGAGGTTAACGCAGCTACAGCCGCCACCAGCCGTCACCCACAAGGCGCCCACAGCACTGGGGGCTTTAATCTAGCGACAAGACAGGCTACTTGTTTGTGCTGGCCCCGTTTCCAGAACGCCTTTTTTTTTTGCAGAAACTCAGAAAAAATGCGTAAGGTATCTCATGCCTGTGCAAATCGACCCTCTCCAGCCTTAAAAGGCTCTTTCACGTGTTTGTGTTCAGCGGAGACGACTTTCTAACCCCTCGCAAACAACCAGCTTTGTTCTCCGACCTCCGGCACACGCTTCCTCCCACCGAATGCGCCGGTCCGAGAGGGAGAACTGCAAAAACTAAGGGGGAAAGGAGAAACCGAGGGCTTTTCTGCCAGCACAACGCGCACAAGCAACAGGAGCTGCAAGTGCAAATGTCTCGCTGCCAACTGGGGCTCTGCAGGAGGGGGGACCCGCGGTGACAGGAGGGTGCCCAAAAGCCACGGGGACAGCGGCACCGACTGTCCCAACCAGCACCGGCGGCATCGCTGCAGCACGGGATGCGGGATGGCAGAGCCGCTGTGCGCAGCCGTGTCTGCTAAGGAAAACCCGGCGCATTCCTTGTCAGGTGAAGCAATTAGAGCTTAAACGGAGAACTGGGGCGGGCAATTTTCAAAATTTTCAAAATTTTTTTTTCAAAATTTCAGGCAATATCGTCTACCTGAAAATGAAGATTTTAAGCTTTGAATCGCAAAATCCATGGGGGATGCGCGCAATCTCTCACATGTAATCCTTTAGACTTTCCTTTACTTGCCAGTGTTTCACCGAACTACCTGTGGTACCTCCTCTGCAGGGGATGGACATGGGCATCTCTGTCCCCTCCCCACCACCATCTCCCCACCCCGCATGCCCCCTAGGCATGGCGGGCGTTACCTATAGCCCCCGTGCTGTACCCAGCCTCCCGCAGGACCTCGGCCAGGGTGGTCTCGTTCAGGGGGAGGCCGCCGACCGACGTGACGGCGAAGTTGTGGGTCACCCCGTTGCGTGCCCCGAGGCGCCCCGTGAGCAGAGAGGCGCGGGATGGGGAGCAAGTGGAGGCAGCCGAGTGGAAATCCACGAACCTAGAAAAAAAAAATAAAATAGGACCCTTCACTCGCGAGCCCCTGCGTGCCCCAACGCTGCCCTGTCCCTCCCTGCTCCCCTGTCCCTCCCTGCTCCCCTGCACGCGCCCCCTTCTGCCCCGGGGATGAGGGTCTGGAGCGAGGGATGAATCTCGCAGGTCGTAGCAGGGATGGATGGACCCGCACCCCGAGGTGCTGAGCTCTGGGCGCCCTCCCCACGCACCCAAAACCACGTCAGTGAAACCCCCTTCGCCTGCTGGTCCCTGTGGGAGTGAAACCCCCTTTTGCTGTGGGACAGAGGAACCAGGGATGCTTGGAGAGGGCCGGGGAGGGGGGACAGACGTTACCTCGTTCCTTCGGCTGCCAACTCATCCAAATGGGGGGTCTCCTTCGTCTCCGCCCAGTTGGCCCCAAGATCCCCCCAACCCACATCATCCGCCAGGATGACGATGAAGTTGGGCTGCCCGTATGCTGCTCGGGGAGCCGAGAGCCCCACCAGCGCCACGGCCAGCACCAGCACCGCCCGCGGGGAGGGGGTCCCCATGGTGCCACACGTCCCCTCCCACCCACGCCGGGGCACCGGTGGCTTCGTCTTCCCTAAACCCCCTCCACCACGTCCCCGCAGATGCAGCTGAGGTGTCCACGGGCCCTCACGGCGATGCAGACGTCCCCTCCTCAGCTGCTCCCGCGGGACCGGGAGCTCTGGGTTTGCTCCCTTGTCTGCTGACTGAGCTGCAACGTCTCCTCTGTCTTTCACACCCAGCCACAGCCGATATTCCTGAAATCGGCGCCAGCAAAGGTGTTATTCTTAGAAGTCAAAAACACCCTTTGAAGTCACTGTCACCCTATTTTTAACTTTCCTTCCTTCCTGGTAAATATCTAATTAGCCACCAAACCGAAGCGGTGTTTTTCCCTCCAGAAGCGCGCTCGAGCTGCGGCAGCGGCTCCTCTCCCCTCGCCGCAGCCTCGGGGGGGGGTGTGCGCCTCGGACAAACAGCTCTTTCCCTGGAGCCCTGCTCCCCAGCTTGCCGAAGCGCTGGCCACCCTTGCTTCAGGCAGGTAAACGACTGCCGTGGCTCTGCTGGTGACGCTCAGTCCGTCCTTCACCTTCCGCAGCGACAGCATCCCCTGTGCAAGAGAAACAAGACACAATCGGGACCCGCCGGAGCCCTTCTGCACCCTGGCCCGGGGCAGAATGGTTTATCCAGGCACCAAGACTTTGCCTTTGAAATTGGTATTTTTTGCTGCCCGTCTCACGACGGCTCAACTGGAAAGGACTGGGAACAGCACGCATCCCCTTTCCCGCATCCATCGCTCGGGTTGGGATGGTTTCCCACGGTGCTGTCATCCCCGGGGAGCGGCGCTGCTCCCTCCGGGCTTGCCGAGGGCTCTCGTCCCCCCTCCCAAGGGCTGCACGGGGGGAAATACGCATGGGGGGAAATTGCCTTCATTTGTAATGACTGACGAGTTTCTAAAGCTCGTTTTTTAAATGTGGTCCTGCTTACGCTGCCCCATTGCTGCCGGGGGGCAGAGCACAGCCCCTGCCGCCATGGGGCACCGAGAGGGAGCCGCTCCCGCAGGTAAGAATGCAGAAACCCGGCAAACCCAGAAGGCAATAAACCCCAGAAAACACCCGGGCTCACAGGATTAAGCACATACGGCTGCTTAGGGCAGAATTTGGCTTCCAGTGGTGGAGAGGTTTGAGGACAAACACCCCAAAGAGCGATGGCAGAGATGGAGCCATGAAATACGGCATCTTGAGCACACAGTTATGGCCAAAGCTGCAGAGATTTGCCAAAACCCCACTGAGCCTTGCGTGAGAAGCTCTGCACTGGCTGTGGGGATGGCACAAGAACCTGTGCCCTGGTGGGGATGGCTGGGGGACCAGCGGGACCCAGCTGGGATGTCCCCAGTTGGTACCAACAACCTTGGGGGAGGAACACGCCATGGAGGACAGAGCTCCCAGGGGACGGTCAACACGGCCAAGCAGGACAATATCCACAAAGGCAAACCAGGAGGATGAGGAGAGAAGGGAATACTGGAAAACAAAAGAAGAAAAGGCGACAGGAGGAGGCAGGAGAGGGAATACGATGAGCCCCATCTGTAGGCCAAGAGGTTTGTAGCTGGGAAAGCAAATTATTCCCAGGTTTTGCTGTTCACGTCTTTAAAAGCTTTGGGCTGTCGCTCAGATGAGCTTCAGGACTGTTGGCACAGCACTGCAGTGATCGGGGATGTGACTCCATTCATAATTCATAGCCCAGAGCATCAATTTATAAACTTCCATCCGAGGGCCTCGGAGCTCTCGGTACATTAATTAACGAGGGCAGGATGCGGCGGGTCGGTGGGCTGAGCCGTGGGTGAGGCTGCCCAGCCCTGCCCGAACAACGCGCGTGAGCCCCGCTCCCGCTGCAACTGCAAACCCACAGCTCGTCCCTCGTGCCCTGAACTGCCAAACGGCGAGAAGAATCGAGATTAGGTATGTGGACATGTGTGACGGCGGCCAGGTCACCTTTATTTTCCCATAAATAAACTCCCTTTGCAATTTCTTTGGAGATCCCTTGAGGTTTCTTCGGGGAAGGGGGGGCTTGAAAAGAGCAGCGCTGCTTCGGTCCGACACCCCTGCGCAAGGGCTGAGCCCGGTTGGACCGGGGAAAGCATGGACTTGAGCCACCAACTTCATAGGAACAGCATGGATTAACCTGGGCATGGCCCAGGCTGACCTCAGCCCCATCTCAGCCCTCTGGCCGGGGCTCTCCGCAGGGCGATGGAGCGGGAGATTGCCCAGTGCTGGAATTGGTTTTAGGGGGGAAAAATAAAGGGACAAAGTTCAGCTGAGCCCCACGTAACCATCCCAGCTGAGCCATGCCTAAGGCGGGAGGTGCTCAGCCTTTCCAGGAAGCCACACCACGTAAATCCTGCCCTCCGGCACCTTCGCCAGGCTGAGTGTGGTCCCCACACCAAGCCCCAGCCTCTCCGAGCATCCTCCACACAGCACCATGCCGGACCCCATCCCATCCTCGGGGGGTGGGTCTGCACCACACAACACGCATTGGGGACACCCCGTCGGCACCTGCAGCCACCCAGAAAAAAACGAGCAAAACCCAACGGAGCCAAACCCACGTTCACCCACGTTCACTCTGTCCCTTCCCTTTACTTTGGGGAGGGACACCAGGATGACACGGCTAACAAAAACAATCAAACCCATTTTCAAAGGACACACTCTTCTCTCTGAATTACAGGGGAAAGTCATCCAGGGCTGAAATTTATGCATTAGCGTCAGATGAAACTTCTTGATCTCTGATGCTCAGAGGCCATTTGAAGGAGAGGTGGAACACAGCCTGTGGAAGGTGGGACGTGCCGGCGCGGTCCTCCTTCAGAACCATCCTCGTCCGCAGCAGGTCCAAACCCCAGCGGAGCGTGAGGCTGCCCCTTGGCATCAACTCCAGCATGCTCTCTTCCGAGCTCCTCGGCAGAGATGCCTCTCCAACCCTTTTGCTCTCAAATTCCTGGGCGAGCCCGGGCTCTGCCCCCGTGGCACCCTGCGCACGTCCTCCAGCAGTGCCAGGGTGGTCGTGGGGAGCCTCACTGGGATGAGCCCCCGTCCCCGCTCACCGCTAAGCCAGGACCTGCGCTCCACCGGTATCTCCATTCCCCTACAGCTTTGTGAAAACCAGACCATGCAGAGCTGACGGACCATTTTTTAGCTATTTTTGCAAAAAAAAAAATAAGTGACTCACAAGAGATTCCCCAGACTGACTATGGTGGGAACATGGTTGTTGCAGCGCTTTGCTTCGTGCCAAGCAGGAAATACTGCGCCGGTGTTTACAGCCCGACGAGCTACCTGGGCAGAATCACACCCAGGAACCAAAGCCTCGGGAGAACCGGGACCGGCACCGCGTTCCTCACCGCACGGCGCTGGGCTGCGAGCGCCGGCATCGCGCGGGCTGGATCGCACCCACCTCGTGCCAGGGAACAATTAAATAAATAAAATAAAGTGCATTTTTACACGCCAGACAAGGCGGTTCACAGAAAGACGAGGGATAAGCCGAAACCAGATAAACCAGTTTAGAAAAGCCCCAAAGCCTCTCTAACCAGTGCTGCTCAGGACACCCCGGGGCTGGCCCCAGGGCAGGGGAGGGGAGATGCCCCCTGGGCTCGGGGATGCCACCACCGGCTGTACCACCACTGAGCGGCCACAGCCCAGCGCTGGGAGTATCTGTCATGTATTTATTACACATTAACCAGAAGTTTACAAATCTTGGGGCCAGCACGATCATTTTCACATTTTTCACATTCTTTCACATTTTCACGCCTGCCTGGAGAGCAAAGCAGCAGTCGGAGCCCAGAAAAACCTGCCGCCCTTTGAAGCACGCCCGGCTGCGCCGAGCCGTCCCCTGCCAGCACCCCGGGGCTCGCACCCCACCCGGGGCGTCACACCTCTGATCTCCGGCCCAAACCCACGCCCGCGGCACTGCGCTCCTGCCGAAAGCCTCGGCGGGCGTCCCCGTCCCGGGAGATAAGGACACAGCAGGGGATGGGAAATTCCAACCGGAGCGGGCACCCGCTGTTATCCCAGGAGCACCCCAGGGGCTCCCGGCATCACCCCTTGTGCCGGCGGGGTCAGGGAAACTGAGGCAGGAAAGCAGAAGCCATCGCTCGAGCCGCTCCACGGCTGCCGAGTGACATGGGATGGGGATGTGCCCCCATGGCGTGGCCCGTGGCGCTGACCCCGACCCCACCGGGGACCCACAGCCTGGAGGGGATGGACGGTGGCACATCCCGGCAGGGACCGCCGAGCTTTCAGGGGGGAGAAAAAAAAACCCAAAACCTTGTTTTGTTTTCAAACTAATCGCACACAGATTCTGTTTCCGATTTGAGCACAGCAAAGGGCAGCAGGTGCCTCGTGAGGGGCTCGTCCGTGGGGCAGAGGGTGCACGAGCTCTGCCTCTGCCCCATTAGGACTCCTCGGTCCCAGCGTGTTTACCAGCAAAGCTCCGTTCCCGGTACAACTGTCCTGACAATGCTCTGAACAGAGTCAAGACTTTATTCCAGGAAAAGGTTTTCTACTGGAATAGTTTATACTAGTTCCCCTAACAGAATAAGCAGCACCGACAAAAACATACTTCTGCAGATTTACTAGGATTCCTGCCAGCTCCTGAGACAGGAGAATGTTTTTCACCCATCTAACTGCTAGGTCTTTCAGAGAAAACATTACACATGCCGAGCAGGGCTGGGCGAACCCCAGCAGAATAAATGAACTGGAAGTCCCTGACCCATCCGGCGGCAGAAAGCAGGGGCCCGCGCTCCCTTTCTCTCCGCAGCCTGCCCTGTTTTCCAGCTCCCGGCTGATTTATGCCCGCTGACGGGACGCTTGCTCTCCTCCGCTACGGTTTACAGAGCCCTCAAACACCGGCTGCGCTCCCAGGCTGGGGAACGGTGCAAAAGTCCTCGGGAAGACGGAGAAGCACGTCCCGGTGCAAGCCGCCGCCGGGCACGGGACGGACCCGCGTTGGATGTGCCGGGGCAAAGCGTCCCGGCAAGACACGGCCAAAGCCGCTCCGAGGGCAGGCTGCAGCAGGGAAAATTCCCCCAAAGTGGGGGAAAAAGCGTTTCTCAGCAGAGCTGCAAAGCCCCGGGCCGGAGAGGCTGCAGCCCCCAGCCATCAGCCCCGTCCCTCCCCCGGGGGCCCCTCCAGCCCCCCCCTGTCGCTCCCCAAAGCCTTATTGCACTTGGAAAGCCCAAAGGAATGAGAAGGTGAAGCAGAGACAGATGCAAAGTACTGACAAGAAATACCAAGGAGTAAATCGCCTTTGTTTTTTCATGCCAAAGATATTTGCATTCTTATTTCTCCCCTGGAGGCACAAACCTCTTTTGTTGTCCCATAACCACTTGCACTGTCGCTGCCAGGAAGAATTACAGCTCGGGGAGGGCGACCCATTCTCAAGGAGAAGCTTGTGTAACGGGATATGGGCTCTTCGAGGCCAGACAAGGTGGTCGCCCTTTATCCATACCCGGGAAAGGCATAACCCCTCGGAGGAAGGGGTTTCCCACGGGATGGGGCGATACGGGGCTCCCCAAGGACACACGGGGCGCAGTCCCCATGGCCCAGCACCTGCTTTTTAGCTTGTTTAGGACAGGACTGCGAGGGGTGAAGCTGCCAAAACCCTCCCTGCGAGGACAAGAGCATCAGCGGCTTGCTGGAGGCAGCGGCCGTGGGACCGGCATCGCCCTGAGAAATTAGCGGCCGCTTTCTCAAAGTTACCGAGCGAAAGCAATAGCTAATTTGCCCGGTTTGTCAGAAGTCCGCAGAATTTTGCTCCCGCTGCCCTCCACCCTCACCTGCGCCGCCCCGCTTGCAACTCCTATTGTGACCGAAAAAAAGAAAAAAAAGAAAAAACAAGGAAACCAAGAGAAGGGACTCCTGCCAAATGGAAGGCGGCAGCCCTCGCTGGCGGGTGAGGCACTGAAGGAACGTTTTAACCTGGGTAGTTTTTCCAGAGGTACAAACCAGCATCGCCTGGTTGCACTTTAACCCACCAAACTGCAGTGAGGTCCCGGGCCAGCGCGGGGAGGGGACCGGTCACTGCCCCACTCTGAGCCCTCTGCTATTACCTGCGGGCAAAAGTCATTCCCCCACAAATCCCAAGGAATGGTGTGAGGCTCCGAAACCTCCCCAGCAGCGTCCGTCCGCACCCAGCACATCCTGGTCAGCACTGGGATGCAGTGGTCACAGTGGCTGTGGCACAGCGAGCTGGGAACCGCAGCGCTGTCAGTTTTTTCCTCTTTTTTTACTGTTTTCAGGGAAATTTAGGGGAAACCCTAGAGTGCTCATCCCTTTAGCTCCATTCTCCTTTGCCGGGCAGTGCTGGGAAGAATCCCTGCGCTGTGCTCTCCGTGCCAGATGTCTGACCCCCCCCGCTCCCTTCCTCCCCCGTCCATATAGGTGGTGAGTCGGTCTCGCCTGCTGCCAGTTTGACTCACAAATCCCTACTTTTTAAGCTCCCTACATAAAGGAGACGTTTTCCCCTAAAAATGCAACACGTGCTGCCCGCAACACTGCAGCGCAGAGGGGACGAGCGCACGCTGACACGATGCGCGGGGCATCGGCGTGTGCTCAGCCCCGTCCCAGCTGCTCCCATCCCGTCCCCAGCACCTCGCACGGCAAACGGGACCGCTGCGAACCCAAACCCAAACCCGGGATGCTCCCGGCCCTGCATCCCGCAGCAGCAGGGCGAGGAAGGCGGGATGCAGGCGGCCGGCTCCTGGCCGTGCTGCCCAAAGGGCCCAAAGTGTGTGGGGATACCCTCTGCTCGCCCCCCCCGCCCCCAACTTGCACCATCTCATCCCTTTTCCATCAGGAGGCCTTTTCTGCAAACAGCGGCGCTTCAAAACTTCAGCACCAAACCGGAGCGGGCTCCGAGAGCCCCCGACATTGGATGGGGGGGGGGACGATGGGGTGCGACCCCCCCAAACCCGCTCCCGGTGCCGCTCACCGAGGGCAGCGCGGGGAGAGGCGGGGGGTCCCCCCCTCCTTCCTTCATCCCTCCATCCCTCCATCCCTCTCTTTAGACTTTTTGCTCCCCCCCCTTCCTCCGCCCGGCGACCCCCGGGGGGAAGCGGCGCCCTCCCCGCAGCGCGGCTCGGCCGAACCGGCGGGGACCTGCTGAGCCCAGCGCCGCCGGGCCGGGGGGAGCCCAGACCGGAGCTCCGGCAGGTGCCGGCCCCGCTTGGAGGGGGGGG
>VUYV01000118.1:1311315-1499540 GCA_008711295.1 Anarhynchus alexandrinus | reverse complement strand
TTTCTCTCTCCAACCCCCGGCGCCGAGAAAGTCTGTGCCGACGATGTGGAGTAGAAAATGGAGGAGGGAAATGCCTGGTGGCTGCTGGGGACGGCGGCGCGGGGAGGAAACGCGCCGCCCGCAAGAGCCGCAGGTTCGGGCTGTGCCCGGGACGCGGCGGCCGTGGGGACGGCGACAGCCCACGGGGACCGGTGGCCAGCAGCCCACGGGGCGGGTGGCCCACGGCCACCTCGCGGTCCCGTCCCATGGTGGCCGCTGGGCACGACCCCGGGGCTGCGTCCCCTCACCCACCCACCCCACGCAGGTGTGGCGGTGGTGGTCGGGTATGGCGAGGAGCCCTGTGATGGCCAAAAATTGTCCCCATGCATCCACAGCCCCCGGGTGACATGGAGCAGGGCTGAAGAGACCCCCCATGCCATATGGGGTGACCCCCGGCAGCCCTTGGGGGGCTTCAGCCTCCTCCCGCCCTGGGTGGTGGTGGTGACCCCGAGGGCTGCAGGGGACAGCACGGGGAGCTGGTGGCAGTGGGGGTGTCCCCACCCCCTGTTGTCAGGCTGCAGCTGGGGCTGGCAGCCCTGCAGCAGCCATTTTGGGGAACGGGCAGGCTCCCGAGGAGTTACCCTCACCCCGAGGGCCGGCAGCCGCTTGGGGGGTTTAGGACACTGCAGGTTGCAATGGTGGGTTGTGTCATTGACTGACCCTACAGCAAATGGGCGACACCGAGGTGTCACCGGCCAGGCAGGAGGGTGCGGGGGGGAGGACGGGTGCTCCTGGGGAGTTCCTGCGGTTCTACCAGCCCGCGCTGGGTCCTGCGGTGGATCTTTCACGAACTGCATCCATCCACCCACACACCAAAATACAGATGACAGCTCCCGGGCGCTGGGTTTTGCTGATGGGAACAGCTCGCCTGGGTGCTGAGCGGAGAGTTTCTGGTCCGGGGCTCGAAGGGCACCAGCAGAAACGAGCCCGTGGGGTGACAAAGGCAGAAACTTCAGCCCAACTCCTGCATTTCATCCCTCGGCAGCACAGGGACCGGCTAGCGGTGCCTTAGGGATGTTAGGCCATGCTGCTTCCGGCAAAATTCACCTTAAACTGATGCCTGGCTCTTTCTCCCCTTTTTTCCAGATCAAAAATGACTGTCAAAGCTGTAAAAATGCCGTGCACCGCTCCAAATGTCTATACTAAAGTGCCTGATGGAGGATGGGGTTGGACAATTGCTTTTGCTTTCTTCTTTGTGGAAGCCCTAACGTATGGCATTATAAAATCATTTGGCGTCTTCTTTAATGACTTGATGGAAAGCTTTGACGAAACCAACAGCAGGATATCCTGGATAATATCCATATGTGTCTTTGTACAGACCTTCACAGGTAAGAGCAGCAGGCATTCAGCGTGAGTGCAAGGGGCGGTCATACTGCTGACTCAGCATATGAGGACCTGGTACCTGTGACTCGCGTGTCTCTAATGGCTCCATTATAAATGACAGCCATAAATTCCAGAGGCTCCTGAAATACCGAGAAATGTCTGTCTCAGCCCGGCAATCAGCCCCAATCCATGTCCTTCTGCGTGGTACGGGGACGTGGTCCGTGTCACGGAGCCTGGCCTGGCCTCATCGGCAAGGGGTGAAAACAAGAGTTATGAAACGTAACTCCAGAGTGAAAAAGGATTAGAAATAACTTGAGCCTCCCTGAAATCCAGTGGTGTCTGTGGATGCTGCTGCAGGTTTGTCCCAGGCTGCCACGCACACGTCTTAGCCTCTTCTGCTGATTTTCGTTTTTTAGCACATCCTCAATGCCGTGAGCTGTGTAGTGCTCCAGGGATGGCTCTGGGGCGATGCTCTCCTGCATGAGGCCAACTGGCAGGGGAGGTGGCACGTCACGGGGACCTGGGCAAGGGTATGAGAAGAGCCTGTGAAGGAGATGGTAGCTGGTGAAGTTGCTGACTTGCATGTTGACCACGGCTCTCTTCCTCTCCCACCCATCCAGCTCCTCTGTCGACGGTCCTCAGCAATCGCTTCGGTCATCGCTTCGTGGTGATGGCTGGAGGGGTGCTGATCAGCACCGGCATGGTCACTGCCTCCTTCGCCCGTAATGTTGTGGACATGTATGTCACCATCGGTGTCATCTCTGGTGAGTCATCCTATTCCCGTACCTTCCAAACGCTTTGCTCGTGCCTGCGGCTTCCTGCAAGCGTGGGTCTGGTCGGGGGGAGTCTTGCTCCCCACGACATTGGGATTGCTTGAGGAAGGCTGCTGCCCCTTCTGAGCTGACCTCACCCTCCAAGGAGAGGTGATGCTCTGGGCTGGAGGCTTGGCTTTCTGCCCCGTGTCACCCCAGGGACCACCCTGTGACTCGGTCCTGCAGACCACTGTGCTGGTGCAGCTGTACTGATTGCTTCTGATTGACTGGGATCGCTGGGGAGATGAAAGCTGTTCACGGGGTCAAATCCTTTAACCTCTCCCTCTATCTCTTCTTTTTTCCTTTTTCTCCAATACTCTTCCACCTCTCCAGTCTGGCCTGGGTGTCCTGCTCGCATCCGTGGCCGGGAGCTTGCCTCGCTTAGGGGAGCAATTGCTACAGGCTCAAACTCTTTAAGCAGATGAGGTCCTCAAAGTGGACCCCACTGGCTGTTGGGGAACGGAAGGTGTTATCTAGCAGGTTTGGGAGGTTGGGTCTCTTGGGTTTTGTTTTGGTTTTTTTTTGTTTGCCCCCCTCCAATTTAAAAAAAATAACATTTTGGTTTCCCCAATGATTTTCTTCCAGGGTGACTTGCTGAGTTGGCCGAAATGATACTGTAATCTCGCCACCGGGAAAGCTGACTTAACGTGTTGTCGCATCGGTGTTTCCCCCTCCCTTACTTGTTGTTACGGCAATTTTTGGCATTTATTCACAGGCCTCGGATACTGCCTCTCTTTCCTCCCGACTGTCACCATTTTATCACAGTATTTTGACAAAAGACGTTCGCTGGTCACAGCAGTGGCATCAACAGGAGAATGTTTTGCTGTCTTCTCCTTTGCACCAGGTACAGTGCCCGAACACCGTGAGTCCATACGTGTGTGCCTAAAGCCCAGCACCGCTCCGATGCTTTTCCCAAGCGAATGGGAGCCAAAGGCCATGGATATCTGGGTGCTCGTGAACCTTCCTCTGAGCTGCTAAAGCCCACAGGTGGTTGCTCACATGCCCGTGGCACTCATGCCCTGCAGACAGGGTTACAAGTAATCCTAGAGACTGGTCTAACGATGCCTGAGCTCTCCCAGCATCGCCTGCCGGAGCGGGACATGCCTCGCCGATACGCAGCCCGCCACGTTCCCTATATAGATCTAGCAGGCTAAAAATAAGACTGAGAAACTTCAGCTATTTAAAACGCACACGCAGTACACATAACTGCTCCTAAAGGTTAGTGGGCTCGTGCTTAGCACGGGCTGCCAAACCGCTCCGGCCTTTTTTGGGGACCTGTCCCCGGGCAGCGCGTTCCTGTCCCCTGCAGTTCAGGTGGTCTCCTGCTGCGCGGGTTTGCTTTCAGCCAATACCCGCTGCAAAGCTGCTTTGATTGCAAACGAAGGCTTGTAATGAAGCGGTGACACGCACCTTTGAGTAGAGCTGAGAGACTTCCTCCAGTGGCTGGTTTCAGGGTGGGGTCAGCTCAGAGAGGAAGCTCAAATGTTGAGTTTGCTCCCGTTCACTAAAAATAACACCACCTTCGTTCTTCAAACTGGAAGAGGGGAGACTTTGATTAGATGTTAGGAAGAAATTTTTCACTTTGAGGGTGGTGAGGCACTGGAACAGGTTGCCCCGAGAAGCTGTGGCTGCCCCATCCCTGGAGGTGTTCAAGGCCAGGTTGGACGGGGCTTGGAGCAACCTGGGCTGGTGGGAGGTGTCCCTGCCCAGGGCAGGGGGTGGGACTGAATGATCTGCAAGGTCATCTCCAATCCAAACCATTCTATGATTCTCATGTATCCCAGACTCGCTGGGACCTCAAGAGTGGCTACCTAGAGGATAGTTTCTGCTAGCCAGATGTTAAATGCAACTTCTAGCTCATCTGCTGCAGCTGACGGCAGGAGCGTGGGCGCCAGACCCCTGGGTGGCCCTGGGCAGGATGGACAGGAGGGACCCCTGGTCTGCCTCTGCAAGAGCTGAGGTGCATGGGACCCTCCAGTGACGAAGTTTCAGTTACTTCCTTAGCTGTAGATTCAAGTAGCTCCTTGGTGGACCCACAGGCTTTTCTAGTTATACTTTCTCCTTCTTCTGCCCTCTTCCCTCAGCAATTACTGCTTTGAAGGAGCAGATTGGCTGGAGATACAGCCTCCTTTCTGTTGGGGTGCTACAGCTAAGCATTGTCATCTGCGGATCGCTGCTGCGACCCATTATCATCAAAGAGCAAGAAGAAGTGAAAGCGCAGCCTCCCGAAGAGCCCACGGAGACAAAGTACATGCTTGAAAATGAGCAAACACGCACCTCAATAGAGTCCATAGACTCAGGAGTAGAAATAACTACCTCACCCAGCAATGTGCCTGGAAAAACCAAAGCAGAGCCGAAAAGTGAAGAACCAAAGGAACACGTACAGATACTTGTTGAAAATAACAGCACCCCTCCAGAACCAAAAACCAAACTACTGGACTTCTCTGTGATGCGAGACTGTAGCTTTATCTGTTATGCATTCTTTGGCCTGTTCGCTACCCTGGGCTTCTTCGCTCCCTCCCTCTACATCATTCCCCTGAGCCTCAGCCTCGGCATCGGCAAAGACCACTCTGCATACATACTGTCCGCCATGGCCATCGCAGAGGTCTTTGGCAGAATTTCAGCTGGCTGGGTTCTCAACAAAAAGCCTATCCGCAAGATCTACATCGAACTCATCTGCGTTGTTCTGCTGTCCGTAGCGTTGTTTGCCTTCCCTTTTGCCTCTGAATTCTGGGGCTTGATGACATGTAGCATCTTTTTTGGGTTCATGCTGGGGACGGTAGCGGGCACCCATATTCCCCTCCTGGCAGAAGACGACGTGGTTGGCATCGCGAAGATGTCTTCTGCGGCTGGAGTCTACGTCTTCATTCAAAGCTTAGCTGGGTTGGCCGGACCACCCCTTGCAGGTAACGCTAAAACTTTCATTTTTTTTTTTTTTTTGTATATTTGACAGCTGTTGGTGCTGATCTCTGTCTAGAAAATGTTCTGGCAGCGCTAATCATAGTACCACCCTAAAAGCCCTGCAACTAGTCTTAGGAGGCTCTCGGAGCCAGAAGAGTGCTGCAATGCAGCTCTGCCGAGTCCCACCGATGAGGCAGTCTCCACTGAGGAACCTCAGAGTGCAGGAAAATACTGCAGTGCTACCCTGCTCCTGCTAGAAACCTAAAACTGGCATCACTTCAGGCTCTAGCGAACGGCAGAAACGCATCGTTTTCACTGTGCGTGTGGTTCTACCACACCCTGCAGAAAGGTGAAGTCTCTGTCATCATAAAGAGATGCCTGACGCACCTCGGGCTTAGCGTCCCTGCAGTGCCCGAAGGGTTTCTGACCTGCCTGAAGACAACACTGCGTGTCCCTGAACACAATGCTTTCCCTTTAAAGTAGTGTCTGTTTGCCATTGAGGATCTTTTGATTGCGAATAATGGGATGCGGTGGTACCCGGATTAGGAGGGATGGATGGGGAAGGGAGAGGGAGTCGGTTGTGGCTAACTGCTGTAAATGTGTTTTCCGTAGGTGTCTTAGTGGATACGACACAGAACTACAGCTCAGCCTTTTACTCCTGTGCTGCCGGCATGGTCCTGGGCGCTGTGTTTCTGTCCCTGGTGCGGCCGTGCAAGGCTGGGCTGTGCCGCCGCCAGCGGCAGTGCGCAGAGGAGAGCGCGGCGGAGGTCGTACCAGACTTGCCAGATGACTTTATTGAAATGGATATTGGGAAAGCAGAAAATTCAGGGAAAGGCTGTGACGGCGTGGCATAAAAACCCTGTTCCTTCTCCATCTAGTGTACTCGGCGTAAGACTGGGGGGAAAAATGTCAGCTCTGCTCCACGTTTTAAAACTACATTCTAAAGGGAATGTGAAATTTTAAATGTGAACAGTTGCTACCAACAACTTTTTTTTAATTATTATTAGAAAGAACTTTTTTTAACCAACAATGGAAAGCTCCATAGAAAATACCGATAGCCACATAAGAGTAACTTCTGTCTAGCATGAAGATGTGATGCGCACTCCTGCTTTCCTGATAACGAGCATAGGTAAAGGTTCGACTGATCCCAGAAAAACTGAGAGCAGCAACAGCAGAAGCAGCTCAGCCTCTGGCTGTCCTCACCCCTCCCCTACCGCAAATTCCACGCAGTCGAGAAACCGATGATACGAACTGGAGACGAGCACTTCATACCCCACCAGTAGCCAACCGAATCTTCTTCTGGAAGAATACGGACTCACGTTTTAGATTTGAGGAGGAGGCTAGGCTAGATAGCTGACTTAAACCATTGCTAATGTTCTTCTAATTAACTTGAATGTCACAAATGCTGGGAAATCGGAGGCTCCGTATGTCTTTATGGCCAGTTATTACTGCACATATTTCATAAGATCATTTTTCTTCTCCTGATTGGTATCCTTAGAACTGTTTTCTATTGATAGGCAGATCCGATGTACTGTTTCTAATTTAACTAGTATTTATTAATTTATTCTAATATAGTTAAAGGAGGTTAGCTTCAATAACAGGAGAGGAAAAATGATCTTTTGCATAACGGAAAGCTGTCTTTACATCAACCTCTTCAATACCTATCTTGTATTGCTAGCTTGTGAAATTGTTGGGGAAACTTACTCTTACAGCATAGAGTGTAGCTGTTTTTAATAGGTAGGTCTTAGGTAACCCGTTTTTTATTTAAACAAGGAAAAAAATAATAAACTACAGATCCAGCATCCCTTTCCATAAGGCCTCAGCTGGTGTCAACGGACCTCGCTCCGTTGCCGTAACCAGCCCACCCCATAGGGAGGATTTGGCCCAGTACGTCTTAATGTACCCAAACCCTTCGCTAACGAGTGCACAAGGAAATCTTTGCCGCATCACCAAATGAGCGTGGAACCCCCCACGTCACCCAGCCCCTCGCCCTCTGCTCCCCGCATCTGCCAACCCCGCGGGCACGGGGCGGCTGCTCCCCCCCCCAAAGTTTGCAAAAAGTTGGGGTTTTTGTTCAGTTGTTTTTTTTTTGCTGCTGACTTCAGTGAGACATGAACTGGAGTCTGTGCACATTGACGGCGTGAAGGGAATGGTAAAAGACAACATACTAGCTGTTCATTTAGTCTTAAGAGATTCCTACTCATGGTGACACAAGCTTGCTTACCCCACCTATATGCATCTTAACGCCTCTCGGCAACTCAGGGGGACAAATAAAACAAGTCTGTTTTGGTTTGGGGGGGAAAAAAAAAAAACAGCCCACCCAAACCAACATTTCTGTGTATTTAAGTGGAAGTGGCATCATGCATTCACTGCTACGCTGACCTGTCTGTATTTTACCAGCCATAGAAATGTGGGACAATCTGTTTAAAAAAAAAAAAAATCAAAAAAAGAAGGAAAAAAAAAAATCTTATTTCTGGGAAGGTGCTTGATTTGTTTTTTTCTGTCTTAGATGTCCAAAACAAAAAAAAAAAAAAGAAAAAAAAAAAAAAAAGAAACAGGCACTCTTGCAACCAAGTGGCTCGAGCAATTCATCCTCACTGCCCGAGACCCGCGGTCTCGCGTCCTTCCTCTGCCTCAGCACTTTATCACGGCCAGCAGAACCTCGCTGCGTTGCACCCAGGACTGGAAGACCCCTTACAGACAACTAGAGTTTTGTGAATCAGTGAGTAAGTGAACAAACGGCGGCGTTGCATTAAGATGTACTCTTTTTATTTATTGTTAATTTATGATACTTCAAGCGTTTTGGTAAATGTTCTGTAGACTATAATTGTAAGATTATTGGAAGTCTTTGTGATATGAGACCTCACTACAGCACTTTGCTATTACAACTCTGCTTGGAAGTGGAATAAGGCCTCCAGGTTTTGCGTGTGTGTGGAAGCTCCCTGTTCTGCAGATTCGCGAGGTTCTACTGTAACTTAATTATTTGTTTGGGTTTTGGTTTTTTTTTTTACCACAATTTCCAATACAGATCAAATAATATGTTTGTCACTGACCTCACAGTACGTTTCTGTTCCTGTCTGTGTAGCGGCACGAGCAGGGGAGCGAGTGAGTATGTGTGTGTGCGGGTGCAGACGCCCCAGACGCAGGCTTTAACGCGTTCAAAGCAGGATTTACTGATTCGTTTGTAACGTACCTAGTGGACTCTGGAAATACTCTAAAACACTGAGTTTTGCAATAAACTTTTTCTTTTTTTTTTTTTCATTTTTTTTTCTTTCTTTTTTTTTTTTTTTAATAAAGAAAATTAAGAAACTTTCTTCCTCTGCCTCTTCTCCATCCCTGGGAGGAGGCTGGCCCAGCCTTCGCCCCGCGGGGTTGTCGCAGGGTCCGGCCACCGCTTCCCCTCCCCGCGGGGCTGCCGCCAGCCGGGCTGTCACATGCCGCTTCCTCGGCCCCAAGGAGCGTGTTTACCCTCCAAAAATTGGGCAATCCTACGTTCTTTTAGATGAGTTGCTTGGAAGCTGGTAGATTAGCGCTGACCTCAAGGGTACTCTTGTAAACCCTTACCCGGGGAGGGCTGATTAGGAGCCTTTTCTTCTCCTGAGTGGTGGCACTTGGGAACATTATCCTCGTGCCTTCAAGAAGCACGCAATCATGTAATTATTTTATCATCTCTGAATTGCAGAATACTTTCTCCGCGCCAGGCTGGGGGCGGCTCACATATCAGAAATCAAGCTACTAAAGAGCGGGGCAGTGGCGCTAAAGGGGAATTTTCTCGCCCTCAAACCTCATTTCTCTTTACGCCAGCTGAGCTGCGCCCTGCCCCGCTTAACCCGCAACGCCCGCTGCCCCCAAACCCTACGAGGAGCAGCGCTGCCGCGCCGCCTAATTCCAAATACCGACGCGTGCGTTGGATTTGCAGATGAACTGCTTGAAGGAATCATCACGCCACGGATACGTATTAAGTGCAATTTGTTTTCGTGCCGGTTGCAAAAGTCCCAGAACAGAGGTGATCACGCGTGCAAGCGGCACAGACTTAACGCAAATACCAAAGTCCCGGGAAGCTAATCTGTCTCCAAATTTGACTCTGGCTCAATTACAGCAGTGAACAAACACCATTTGCGACAGCTTCCTCAAAAACAACCACCCCCCCACCAAAAAAAAAAGAGAAAGCGTTACAAAGGCTGCAGGCTGTTCACATAAATAAAAAGCACATAAAACTGCAACACTATCAGATGTCTCCCTGCACAGAAAGAGTTTTGAGTAATTTTCCCCACCTGGTTTAAATTAATTGCCCACGACCTCCTGTGTTATCCTGCTACAAAGGCATTAAGGCCAGAACAAAATAGGATAAGAATACTTATTTTTAATCGGTAGCGTTGTGTATCTACTTTGTACCGCTAAATAAGAGGCCAGCACGGGGCAGAAGTCACTTCTGCGAGCCTCGGGATTCCTCGCAAAAGCGGTTGAATAAACTCTTGTAGTCACTGAGGCCGGTGCCAGCCGAATGTAAATAAAGGAAATTACACAAGGTCAGCTTGCAGAAGGACAAAAAGCCCTCAGACCGTAGGTATCTATCCTTTCTGAAGCAGAAAGGAAGCTGTACAGTGGGTTTGTTTGTTGTTTTGGGGTCTTTTTTTTTTTAAAAAAAAAAAACAAACCCGACAAAACCATTTTTCCATTTGAAATTAAAAGGAAGGGCAACCCCTTGTTCTTTTTCACTTCTTTTAGATAAGCCGACATCAGGTACTTAACAGGACAAATGAATCTTTAAAAATAGCTAAACTGGTTTTGGAAAAAAAAAAAAAAGTAAAGTAGGTGCTTACAAAACAGCTCGAATGTTTTAATGCTTCCCTTCAGATGTTACTTGTTAGCATCTGAGATCATCATTTTCCAGCTGCCCGTAGTAAACATGACCTGAATTTTCAGAGTGATGCAAGCCCGAGCAGCAGCCTTCCTCCCTCCCTCCCTCTTTAAAGCTCATCTTTAAGATGCTTCACAGGTTGGGTTTAGGAAAACATCCCTTTAAGTTCTGGCTTGCTTTGAAGGCTGAGAGAGAAAGCGCTGCTGCCCAGAGGAATTATTTTATACTCGGTGTCCACACCAAAAGACAGGACCCCTGCTTCCCAGCGGGACACCGCACCGGCGACGCGCGGGAAAGGCTCCCGGGCATCCCGAGATGCCGTCAGCTGGAGAAGCCGGTGTGCAGGCGCGATGCGTGCGTGCCTCCCGCCGGCCCGGGCCACCTCTGGGGATGCTGGCAGCAAAACACAGAGGTTTTTTCCCCCCCCTGGTTTCACTCCCATGGACTTTTACTCGCCGGATTTGCAAACTCGCGGCTGCGCTAGCATAAAGCTCGCTCTTGCAAATTGCAGTAAGTCGTCTAATAAATCAAACGCAATCCCCCACCCTCCTTCCTACTGCAGTTGTCAAGCTCCAGTTACAACAATTTGTGGTAAAATATTACTCACCAGCGCTTTGGCCCGTGTGAGCAGCTCTGCCTCTGTCAAGACAGCCCCCTAAATCACTGCTTTGTCACAGAAGCCACAAGCATAACCAAAAGACTTATTACACGCAGACATTATGAGAATAAGGCTGAGGAGACAATAGTTTCCCTCGCTTCCTTTTTGTCAAAGCTTTCATTAATGTCGTGAACGTCTTTTTCTACTTTACCCGCTGCCGGCTGCTTGCCGCAGTCAGCCTGGCAGAGGAACGGCCCAAACCAGCCCCACAGAGCCCGAGCAGCGGCGAGACCGAGCCGGGCGACGGCAAACCGGGGGGCCGAGCATCACCCCGGGCTCCTGCTTCGGCGCCGCTGGTACCCACTGTCCCACCTCTCCGCTCTGTTAACTCGCTTTAATGTACGCCAACTCGCGCTTGTGCTATGGGTAGTTATCAAAATTGGGCGTTTTAAGTGCTTTGAGCCCATCACGCGTTTTGCTGTTGATGTGGCTGCTACGGTTTTTCCAGATGTTGCGCAATGAGGCAAAGACCCAAAGTCAGCAGTGAGGAGCGAAGGCCGTTTGTGAAGTTCGACCTGAGGCGCGAGGAGGACAGGAGACAGGCGCGGGGGGACACAGGGCAGCCAGCGTCACCAGGGGGGGCTTTCCATTCCCACTGCTGCCCATGCACAGGAACAGGGTGACGATGCTCCTGCCTAAGCCGAGCACCCTCCGAACCCAACCGCTGCTGAGCATCCTCCTGCCCACCGCCCCGGGCTCTGGGCGAGCAGGGTCAGGTCCCCTCGCTGTGCCCTCACCCCCAGCCCGTACACGCGGTCCCCGCTCCGCCTCCGCACCGTGTGTGATGGGAGGGAAGGTTTCCTACGGTGGGTGCGAACTGACTGTAAATGAATGACTAAATAACACGGTGATGGATGCAGAGAGCGCCTGAAGGGAGGAAGAAATGTGACAAGGGCTGAGTCTGACACCGCCACTCGGACAAAGCTGCTGCTGAAGCCTTTTACCCGCTCCCAGGCACGGCACTCGGCCAAAGTTACCCAAACCCTTCCCCTCGCAGGTCTGCATCCCCGCTTCTCTCTGCCGGTGGGGACCACACAGCGGCTGCGTGTCCCGGCCGGAGCCGGCCCTGGCAGCCGGAGCGCAGCGGTGACTTGAGGGCACCTCGACACGCACGGCCACTTCTGCTCGGGACGCAGCATCCGCAGGCAGGACCTGCCACAGCCCTTCCTGCACCCTGACGTTCCCACACGGCATTCTCCCAGACAACTCGTACCGGGTGGGAAAGCGCCCGGAGGAGGGTGGAGCGGAGCAGGGTGACCTCCCAGAAGGCAGCATTGCTGCGGGATGGGATGCATCCCTGTGGATGCAGGATAGGATGCGCCTCCTCCCAAAGCAGCGCTGGGGGACAAACCAGCCTTTCCCGAATATTGCAACGTGCGCCACGGCAAACTTCAAACCGGAAAACACGTGCGGAGCAACAGCCCGCGTCCCGCTCGGAGCCGAACCCCCAGCAGAGCCAGCGCCTTCCCGCACGCCGCGGGGCTCCCTGCCCACCGTGAAATCACTCCCTTCCCCTCCTCCTGCTGCAGCCCCCGGGTGCCTGCTTCCAGTTTGCCCTCACCGGACCCAGTAACAGCCACCAAACACCCCGTGCGTCTGTATCTCCCTCCCCACGCGTCCCGGGCTGCAGCAACAAGGGCTTATCAGCATCGGCCACACACAGCCCGGACCTGCACCCCATTGCGGGGCACCCTCGGGTGCTATCGGGTGCTGCAGGCCCCCCCCATGCCGCCGGGACGGGCTCCTGCCAACTGGTCCCACCAGGCAAAGGACACCAGGCACAGCCAGGGAAAGCCAGCGCCAAGCGGGGTCCATCGTCCCCCCACCCCGGGGACATAGTCAGAAAAGCCCAAAGCAAAGCCCGGGGCACTCGGGGTGCAGAGCCATGTTTCGGTCCACCCGTACACGTGGCCCCCGTTCCACCTCCGCACCGCGTGTGATGGTACCGCGTGTGGTGGTACCACATGTGATGGTAGGGACGGTGCGTGACCCGCAGTGGAGAGAGCCAAACCGGTCAGGTGTGCGAAGTGGTAACTGGACACAAACTGTGTATTTATGTCAAATTCAATTTTAACAAGCGAGGAAACAGCAGCACTAAATAGCAGAATGTATAAGGGACTCTATTTCAAAAGAGTAATTTTTAAAATGTATATAGACGCAGTCTGGTGGGTACTTTTCATAGCAGATAATTCACACGCTTTAGAGAAATGACTTGCTCACGGTGTGTAAGACCAGGGAGGGAGCACAAAAGTAGACTCGTGAAGCAGAGAGCAAAAATTAATCCCGAAAATTGTGCCCAGTGGGAACTCTCCCCCGTCAGCCTGATTTGGGGCCCCGGTGCGAGGGAGTCAATTTACCAGCACAGCGGAGGAAGCGTCCTACCTGGGTGATGTAAAGAAAAACGGAAGCCTGACCAAATCCTGGTCACAGTAATTAAAAATAACATCCTGACACAGGAAATTAAACCTCTGGCACAAAGCGCCAATTAAATCTGTGAACCCAATTTAAAAAAAAAAAAAGAAAAAAAGAGAAACTATGTAAATAACCCGGATTAAAGTTCAAGGCATCTTCTCTTGATCTCAGATGCAACCAGACTGCTGCCCCTCTCCATGCAGCCCACGCTAGGGACAGATCCTGGTGGGGGAGACCCTTTTTTGGGGACAGCACGCATCGCCCGCTCAGGGACCGTGTGCCCACGCATTCGGCTGCTCACTCATAGGCACTCCTCTCACCTGCCAACACCCTTTTACTTCTACACAGGGACTCCCATTCCTGCAATTTTATTATTAGTCATACAAAACAGAGAGAATTAAAGAGCACGAGCCGCCTGCAGCTGTGTGGGACCCAGCACACCCCAGACCCTACTTAGAAAAGAAGCGCTCAGGAGTGATGAGGACAAACATTCCCGGGTGCACGTGGCAGCAGCAGAGACCAAATGCTGTAGCATCACGTTAGCAACCAGCATCAGCCAAGAGATGATACAAACATTAGCTTTTCAGTGAAGAATTTTTAGTGCACTGGTAGTTTCTTGTCAGACAGTAAATTTTAAAATAGTCCGTAGTAAATGATGGAAAGTAACCCTTTAAATACATGAGCTTTTCTGTATATGCTACTGTATATACTCGTGGAGTCCCCATCCCTGGAGGGATTTAAGGGTCGTGTAGATATAGTGCTGAGGACACGGTTTAGTGGTGGGCTCGGCAGTGTTAGCTTAATGATTGGACTGGATGATCTTACAGGGCTTTTCTAATCTAGGAGATCTGTGATTCTATACACTCTGCTTATGTGCTCTGGTCCTGCAGCACTTCAAGGCATTTTAATAACCCCTTGTGGCTCTCCTCGAACGCTTGTAGGGGTTTTGGTAAACACATTTGGGTTCCTGCCACCGTTCTGCTATCGTCTTCGTGCATTCCTTGATAGTAAGGTCTTCACCATGTAACACGTGAAATGAAAACGAAGTAAGAAAGTTGAAAGACTTTAATCTTAACGTTGAAAGACTAAAGCAAAATCATTCTCTCTCTCCGCTGCATTCTGCTTCTTGTACTTAAAACCAAGATGGTTTAATATCGGCTCAAAGGTTTTGAGCCCCCAACCCGCGTGAGCAAGGCAAACCCTCTGCCTCCTTCCCCAGTACCCCGACTCCTCTGCAACACCTGCTTCTACTTAGCAAAACAAATAAACAGTTACTAACCACAAGTATAACTCTCTACCACTGACATTTCTTTGCATGTCTCAGACCACAGTTTCCTTTGCAAACCCTGAACTTACGTGCTCCTTCAGTTTTTTACGTCTGTAAGGCTGTAGAAAGACCAGAAAAACAAGAAAACACGCAGCGACAGAAGCTGCAGTATCTACAGCAACAGCTGAAACACAAACTAACGCAGGGGTTGTGAAACGCATCCTGCAAGGAAGTTAAAAAAATGGGGCTGACCGATGCACACCGTGGATGTTGTAATTCAATCTGGTTCCCAGGCAGAGCTGGCGCGGGCAGGGTCTGTCCCACCAGGGGACAGACGCACAGCCAGCCCGGCACAAGGTGCCCCGGGAGAAGGGCGGCCACAAATCTGCCCAGAGCATCCCGACGATCCTACGCTGCTCCCAGGACACCCTTGTCTCCGGGAGGCCGTGGGAACGGGTGATGGTACAGCTTTGAAGATGCGCTACGAACGTTCGTGAGCACTGGTTTCTGCAGGGCAGCGGGTGACTTCACCGGGAAGCAGCTGGCTGGTGGTGCTGGCACGTGCGCCGCAGGTCCGGGCTCTCCCAGCTCTCTTGTGCCACCAGAACCAGCTCTGCCGGGGTCTGCGCTGCCCGGTGGGGTGGGCAGCGATGCCAGGCGGAGCGGGGAGCAGTGGGAGGGCTCTGCGGTGGGCACAGCGCTGCGGAAGGGGAGGAAAGAAAAAGTTGGGTGCCAGCTTGAGGGACTTCCCCGTCTCCCGATCCTTCATCTTTCTGTAATGTCCAAGCCTATGTCCAAGTCTGCAGCTTGCGCAAACTGGGCAGAGGGTGAGGGGATGTCTGTGCGAGTCCTCCAGGTGCCTGGAGCCCTGCATCACGCCCCGCAGCAACAGAGCCTAAAAATCTGCCCGATTTCATGAGTCAGGGTCAGACAAACAGCCTGCGTTAGGCAAGTTGTTCCTTCCCACGTTTCNAACCCAATTTAAAAAAAAAAAAAGAAAAAAAGAGAAACTATGTAAATAACCCGGATTAAAGTTCAAGGCATCTTCTCTTGATCTCAGATGCAACCAGACTGCTGCCCCTCTCCATGCAGCCCACGCTAGGGACAGATCCTGGTGTGGGGAGACCCTTTTTTGGGGACAGCACGCATCGCCCGCTCAGGGACCGTGTGCCCACGCATTCGGCTGCTCACTCATAGGCGCTCCTCTCACCTGCCAACACCCTTTTACTTCTACACAGGGACTCCCATTCCTGCAATTTTATTATTAGTCATACAAAACAGAGAGAATTAAAGAGCACGAGCCGCCTGCAGCTGTGTGGGACCCAGCACACCCCAGACCCTACTTAGAAAAGAAGCGCTCAGGAGTGATGAGGACAAACATTCCCGGGTGCACGTGGCAGCAGCAGAGACCAAATGCTGTAGCATCACGTTAGCAACCAGCATCAGCCAAGAGATGATACAAACATTAGCTTTTCAGTGAAGAATTTTTAGTGCACTGGTAGTTTCTTGTCAGACAGTAAATTTTAAAATAGTCCATAGTAAATGATGGAAAGTAACCCTTTAAATACATGAGCTTTTCTGTATATGCTACTGTATATACTCGTGGAGTCCCCATCCCTGGAGGGATTTAAGGGTCGTGTAGATATAGTGCTGAGGACACGGTTTAGTGGTGGGCTCGGCAGTGTTAGCTTAATGATTGGACTGGATGATCTTACAGGGCTTTTCTAATCTAGGAGATCTGTGATTCTATACACTCTGCTTATGTGCTCTGGTCCTGCAGCACTTCAAGGCATTTTAATAACCCCTTGTGGCTCTCCTCGAACGCTTGTAGGGGTTTTGGTAAACACATTTGGGTTCCTGCCACCGTTCTGCTATCGTCTTCGTGCATTCCTTGATAGTAAGGTCTTCACCATGTAACACGTGAAATGAAAACGAAGTAAGAAAGTTGAAAGACTTTAATCTTAACGTTGAAAGACTAAAGCAAAATCATTCTCTCTCTCCGCTGCATTCTGCTTCTTGTACTTAAAACCAAGATGGTTTAATACCGGCTCGAAGGTTTTGAGCCCCCAACCCGCGTGAGCAAGGCAAACCCTCTGCCTCCTTCCCCAGTACCCCGACTCCTCTGCAACACCTGCTTCTACTTAGCAAAACAAATAAACAGTTACTAACCACAAGTATAACTCTCTACCACTGACATTTCTTTGCATGTCTCAGACCACAGTTTCCTTTGCAAACCCTGAACTTACGTGCTCCTTCAGTTTTTTACGTCTGTAAGGCTGTAGAAAGACCAGAAAAACAAGAAAACACGCAGCGACAGAAGCTGCAGTATCTACAGCAACAGCTGAAACACAAACTAACGCAGGGGTTGTGAAACGCATCCTGCAAGGAAGTTAAAAAAATGGGGCTGACCGATGCACACCGTGGATGTTGTAATTCAATCTGGTTCCCAGGCAGAGCTGGCGTGGGCAGGGTCTGTCCCACCAGGGGACAGACGCACAGCCAGCCCGGCACAAGGTGCCCCGGGAGAAGGGCGGCCACAAATCTGCCCAGAGCATCCCGACGATCCTACGCTGCTCCCAGGACACCCTTGTCTCCGGGAGGCCGTGGGAACGGGTGATGGTACAGCTTTGAAGATGCGCTACGAACGTTCGTGAGCACTGGTTTCTGCAGGGCAGCGGGTGACTTCACCGGGAAGCAGCTGGCTGGTGGTGCTGGCACGTGCGCCGCAGGTCCGGGCTCTCCCAGCTCTCTTGTGCCACCAGAACCAGCTCTGCCGGGGTCCGCGCTGCCCGGTGGGGTGGGCAGCGATGCCCGGCGGAGCGGGGAGCAGCGGCAGGGCTCTGCGGTGGGCACAGCGCTGCGGAAGGGGAGGAAAGAAAAAGTTGGGTGCCAGCTTGAGGGACTTCCCCGTCTCCCGATCCTTCATCTTTCTGTAATGTCCAAGCCTATGTCCAAGTCTGCAGCTTGCGCAAACTGGGCAGAGGGTGAGGGGATGTCTGTGCGAGTCCTCCAGGTGCCTGGAGCCCTGCATCACGCCCCGCAGCAACAGAGCCTAAAAATCTGCCCGATTTCATGAGTCAGGGTCAGACAAACAGCCTGCGTTAGGCAAGTTGTTCCTTCCCACGTTTCCTTATCTCCCTCCACTCCTTCACACTGACCGTTGCAGAACGGGCTCTGGGGTCTCACCTGGTGGGACCTGAGAAGCAGCAATTTAGAGGCCAGAGGTGCAGAACAGCCATCAAACTGGAGCAGTGTGCCGGGGAAGGTGCCCGCTGCCCCCACCTCAGCCCCCACCAAGCCCTGGCACAGTCGCAGGGCCAAGTGCAACAGCCTGCATGTGAGTCAGGGCAATCCCACGCACAAATCCAGGCTGGGCAGAGAATGGATGGAGAACAGCCCTGAGGAGAAGGACTTGGGGGTGTTGGTGGATGAGAAGCTCAACATGAGCCAGCAATGTGTGCTCACAGCCCAGAAAGCCAAATGTATCCTGGGCTACATCAGAAGTGTGGGCAGCAGGGCGAGGGGGGTGATTGTGCCCCTCTGCTCCGCTCTGGGGAGACCCCCCTGCAGTGCTGCCTCCAGCTCGGGGGCCACCAACATCAAAAGGACATGGACCTGTTGGAGTGGGTCCAGAGGAAGCCACGGAGATGCTGCGAGGGCTGAAGCACCTCTGCTGTGAGGACAGGCTGGGAGAGTTGGGGGTCTTCAGCCTGGAGAAGAGACAGCTCCGGGGAGACCTTAGAGCCCCTTCCGGTGCCTGAAGGGGCTCCAGCAGAGATGGGGAGGGACTTTTTCCAAGGGCATGGAGTGATAGGACGAGGGGGAATGGCTTCAAACTGGAAGAGGGGAGATTTAGATGAGATATTAGGAAGGAATTCTTGACTGTGAGGGCGGTGAGCCCCTGGCGCAGGTTGCCCAGAGAAGCTGTGGCTGCCCCATCCCTGGAGGTGTTCAAGGCCAGGTTGGACGGGGCTTGGAGCAACCTGGGCTGGTGGGAGGTGTCCCTGCCCGGGGCAGGGGGGTTGAAAAGAGATGATCTTCAAGGTCCCTTCCGACCCAAAGCACCGCACCATTCCCCGGTTCCCGAGGCGCTCCCCGGCGGGTACACCCCCCCTCCGTGCGTCCCCCCAGCGGCACCGCCCGCGCTGCGCGGCCCTTGCGCGCCCCCTGGCGGCCCCCGCGGGACCGGGAACACGAGGGAGGGGACCCCCGGGACCCGGGGCTAACCGAGCCTCGGGAAGCCGTCCCCTCTCGGCACAGCCCTGCGGGTCAGCAGCAGCCGCGATGCTCCGTCCTGGTTACGACAGTTACTCCATCCGGAGCGGCCCCACATCCCCCGGTCCGCCTCGTACCACTGGCGTACCTGTAGGAGCTCTTCTCGCTGCCTTTGGCATCCCTGGCCAGATTTATCTCCCTCTGGACATCAGCTTTCCTAACCTGATCCCTGGCGGCTCGGACAATTTCTCCGTGTTCCTCCCAGTTCACCCGTCCTTGCTTCCACCCTCTGTAGGCTTCTTTTTTCTCTTTGAGGGTGTCCAGGAGCTCCTTGTTCATCCACGCAGACCTCCTGGCGTTTTTGCCTGAATTCCTCTTCGTTGGGATGTGTCGCTCCTGAGCCCAATTGGAGGAGGTGATCCTTGAACATTAACCAGCTTTCTTGGGCCACTCTGCCCTCCAGGGCTTTATCCCATGGTACTCTGCTGAGCAGATCCCTGAGGAGGCCAAAGTCTGCTCTCCTGAAGTCCAGCTTGCTGTGCGCCCTCCTCACCACCCTAAGGATATTGAACTCCAGCATCTCCTGGTCACTACAGCCAAGGCTGCCCTTGAGCTTCACATTCCCCACCAGCCCCTCCTTGTTGGTAAGAACGAGGTCGAGCATGGCACCTCTCCTTGTTGGCTCCTCTGTCGCTTGGAGACGGAAGTTATCATCAATGCATTCCAGGAACCTCCTGGATTGCTTATGCCCTGCTGTGATGTCCCTCCAACAGATACTGGGGTGGTTGAAGCCCCCCGTGAGGAACAGGGCTTGTGAACGTGAGGCTGCTCCTACCTGTCTATAGAGGGCTTCATCCACTCGGTCTTCCTGGTGGGGTGGCCTGGAGCAGACCCACACTGGGGAGGGAATCTGGGTGTCTTGGACCCTTCAGGGAACTGACTGCCTCCATGCATGCGACCAGGAGACATTTTTTCTCTGAAACATTCGAGCAGGAGGTATTACTGGGCTTACTGGTTTGTACAGGTGTGTCCTCTCTATTCCCCTGCCAGACGCAGCATTTCCCCAACGCACCTAATAGTTCTTTGGTGTTTTTACAAACCAAGCAAACAAACAAAAGCTCTAATATTTTACACTCATGTGATGCTTTTTGTGTTCAGAAGCTTTCACAAACAGTCGCGAGGCTTGCTGGAAGATACTGCGTTCAGACTGACAAAGAGTTTAGCCCATGGTTCCAAAATACATATATTAATATGCTATATTTTCCCCTGAAAATTTCATTATCCTCTCAAGCATTTCAAAGAGACATAAACCAGCGAAAAGACAGGGGTCCCGGATTCCCAGGAAGCCTTGCTGATGTTTGGGATATGGATATTTGCGACATAGACTTATCACACAATTGACGGGCTTAAAAAAAAGGAAAAAAATGAAACTCAAAGTACTAGTTAACATTTTTATTTTTTTTATGTGGTGCTAGGGATTAAATTTCACACCTCTCCTTAGGGTGACGTGATTTCTCCCGTAGCCTTGTCCCGAAGCAGGATGTTATCTGCTGGACCTGAAGCCGCTGGGCGAGCATGGCTGCTGTATTTAGTGCTCGGATGTCCCTGGAATCCAGTCTCCTGTGCTTTGAGCACGGCGGTTCTCCCTCCTCCTCACGGCTCCTCCACGATGATTTGGTCTGAAGCAAACAGAAACAGCTCAGAGGTTTCCGATGCTTTTTGGGGTGCGTACGTGGTGTAACGTTGCCGTCACGCTGAATGCTTGCTTCAAAGTGACGGGGCTCAAACAGAATTGTGTGCAGTGAATAATCTTGCCACCTCAGTCAAACAAATGAGGAAAAAATCAGCCCATGCTAAAATGTGTGATCCAAAGAGCTCCAGCTATGGAAGTGGGAATTTAAATGAGGATTTAGTTATTCTTTTACTTTTAAGGAACTGTAAAACATGTGGGGTTATTTCCTACACCATTGCCAAGATCTGGATCCATTTATCTGCAATGGCTTGTGACTGTTACGAACGGGAACGTGGAGATGGGACCAGTGAAACCCTGCCATGAAGGGGTACTGGAGGACCCTGCACTAAAAATAACCCACATCGAGAAGATAGGCTGGACCTTACCTCTGAGGATCTCAAGAGTGCTCTACACTACCACGCTCACTCCGTCCCACCTTTCTTTAATCAGGGAAACAGAGCACAAAGGTGCTGGGGTGGAGGTGGTTATTCACCGGAGGTGTCCGAAAGTGCAGAGACCAAGTCTGGGCTGCTAAAATGTGGGGAGTGACACACCCGACCTGCCACGGGACACCGTTTCAGGCTCTGAATTGCTCTCTGGAGGTGGGGTTTTTTTCTGCCTACTGATTGTAGGTGGCTCTTGAAGCTGCTAGCTCTGAGAAACGTTCCCTAAATGTGGGCAGAGACTCTCATCCAAGGGACAGCAGGCTCCCCGCCCGCCCGGGAATCACCGACCTCCACCTCCCAGCAGAGCCACGGCACTAAGCAAAGGCGCCAGACCACGTTTTCCTCCTCTGCTCTCCTGACTTTGGCATCATCACAGACACTTGTCTTGCCGCAAGCAAATGAGAAGGGGGTACGGAGACACGGAGTGGAAAGCCTGGCTCCAGCGAAGCGGCTGGCTGCCCTCCAGATGCTCTCATATTCCATCCCTGCTTCTGTGAAGAGGGAAAACCAAACCACTTTACCTCACTAGCCTCTTCTAGAGAAGCTACTTTTGGCAATTCATTTGAATATTAAATGTCTAAATACTCTCCACGTATCTCTCCTACCAGTTCAGGCAATTGGAGTTGTCTTTCTAAAGGTAGAAATCTTGCAACGGTGTCAATCAGTGCTTTGGTAGGACAAGGAAACAGCCACGGTGACTTTCTGCCGACGTTTGTATGTGTAAAATTGTTCCCTTACCCCAGTGGCATCCCCAGATGAAAGACAGCAGAGATGATTGTGCACTCCTTTGCAATGAAAGGCAATATTTCGCTGGAAACAAGAGGAGGGCTTTGAGCAACCTGGTCTAAGTGGGAGATGTCCCTGCCCACGGTTGGAACTGGATGATCTTTAAGGTCCCTTCCAACCCAAACCATTCTATGATTCTATGATTTAGGATTTGCTACATGCTGGAAAAAAAGTATTTAGCAATATTTCTTCTCCCTGAGTATCGCAGGGGTGAGAGAAGGAACAGCAGAAAGATCTCCCGCTGCGAGCAGAGATGCAATGCCATCAGCAGGGAGAGCTGCCGGGAGCAGAGGAGGACGGAGAGCTGGTGCGGCTTCGGCTGCAGAGCTGGAGCAGCCACGTCAGGCTGGCGTCCCCTTCCCAGGCAGCAGCCAGGCTCATGGAGCACAGCAGATGATGCGAGGAGACATCCTGAGGTTGGGTTGGTTGTGGTTTTATAAAGGGCATCACAGGTTTACATCAAGCAGGAATTCCCCGAGCAGTTGGTACCATCGCTAATGGTACCAACCTAATGAAATTCAATAAGAACAAGTGTAGGGTTCTGCATCTGGGGAGAAACAACCCCATGCATCAGTACAGGTTGGGGGCTGACCTGCTGGAGAGCAGCTCTGTGGAAAGGGACCTGGGAGTCCTGGGGGACAACAGGATGCCCATGAGCCAGCAATGTGCCCTAGTGGCCAAGAAGGCCAATGGCATCCTGGGGGGCATCAAGAAGAGTGTGGCCAGCAGGTCGGGGGAGGTCATCCTCCCCCTCTGCTCTGCCCTGGTGAGGCCACATCTGGAGTACTGTGTTCAGTTCTGGTCTCCCCAGTTCAAGAAGGACAGGGAACTGCTGGAGAGGGTCCAGCAAAGGGCTATGGAGATGATGAGGGGACTGGAGCATCTCTCTTATGAGGAAAGGCTGAGGGACTTGGGGCTTTTCAGTCTGGACAAGAGAAGACTGAGGGGGTATCTTATCAACGCTTATAAATCCTTCAAGGGAGGGTGCCAGGGGGATGGGAACACTCTTTTTTCAGTGGTGCCCAGTGACAGGACAAGAGGGAACGGGCACAAACTTAACCATGGGAAGTTCCATCTCAACCTGAGGAGGGCCTTCTCTCCTGTGCGGTGGCAGAGCACTGGCACAGGCTGCCCAGAGAGGTGGGGGAGTCTCCCACTCTGGAGCCATTCCAAACCCGCCTGGACGCCGTCCTGTGCCACTGCTGGAGGTGCCCCTGCTCTGGCAGGGGGTGGCACTGGGGGAGCTTCAGAGGGCCCTCCCAACCCTGACCAGTCTGGGATTCTGGGATCGCTCCGCGCACTCCCGGTGCACACAGCGCCCGCAGCCAGCCCGAGCACGCCGGCCCCGCGCCTGGCGCTTCGCTGGGCATGGGCTGCAGCTAATCCCGTTTTCTCCTAAAGTTTTCTAAGTGGGGAGGGGAGAGAGGGGGAAGGAGAGTCTGCCTGGGTCATCTGCATGAAAAAAAAGAGGAAGTTTTCCCCTTAATTCTAGACAATTTTTAGCAAGTGCCAGACATGATGTAAGAAGGCTGTTGCTGCCGAAAGCCTTGCTCAACTTGCTCCCCTGCAAATCCTAACGTTAACATAACTCTCTGAAAGTGATGGTTGCACTGAAGTTTTTTTGTTTGCTTCCTCTTTCTTCAGAGAAAATTGAGGCTACAGCAGGAAACGGTCATCAATTCACAGCTGCTCCCACCGTTAGACTTTGGGCTAATATAAGAGGATCCAGCTCATACAGAAAAAAGTGCAAAATATTATGCCTAGGCAACCACATAACGATCTGTATCATTTATAGATATTGCCGTTTCTTTCTGTAAAAGCTGAAAACAAAGAATGACTCCCAAAGACTGTGGGTACGCAGAGCGCTCGGAGCTGAACCTCACGTCAGGGCTGGTGATCACAGCTACTAATTGTGGAAGTGCTTTCTGCCGTAACAGCCTGATGTGGTCGGTGAGTTGCCGAAGATAAATTATTCATGGTTGGTGTCATCCCACAAACATCATTTGCATGGTACACGGTCAACATGGAAACAGTCATTCATTCTCTCAACCAGCGCAGAAGGCCGTCTGGGGGAGCGTTAATGTTAAAATATGAGCCCTTTTTTTTTTTCCCACTACTGCTTCCCCTTTATATCTGATGAAGGGGTGGCTTTCTTCTACGTAAGAGAAGTTGACCGTCTTCCAGGCTGCGGGCAACATAACAGAGAGAACACAGGACAGAGCCTGCGACGTGGCTAAAAGCCATCCACGGTTTAGCACGGTGGTGGACAGGAGAAACGGAAAGCAGGCAGGGATCTGGGCTCTCAGCATCGCTGTCTGTCCGTGGGAAGAAGCCTGGGGAGAGACTCAGCATCTTCATACAGGCACGATCCACTATATTGAATATCGGAATAGGGAGTGGGGAAAAACCACTTTTCTGGATGCTTTGGGTCTTGTGCTTCCTCCTGCTCTGTAAGTCCTAAATTAACAAATATCAGTCTGCACTGATCAGCATCATTTTACCGGGTCCCCATGTTTCAAACCGTCCAGGCAGAGAAATGAGATTTATTCACTTACTCCGTCTGCTGACACACACATTCCCACCTTATTCTGCAGCGCCTTACGGCGCCTGAGGAACAGAGGGTGCACGACGTGGTGCCTACAGCCGGCGGTTGGGAGGACACAGGCTTTAAATATTAACCTTCCTATGAAGTCGCAAGCACTCAAGCAGACCTCTGGGCACAGCAGCCCACCCCAAACCCGGGGCTGTCAGCTCCAGTGCTCAGCAATTCATCAACCCCTCGGCTCCCTCCGCGGAGCGAAGCAGGGGCAGGAGCGTGGCTGCAGGCGTGGGCAGGGACTGCGGCTCCCGTCCCAGCGCACATCTCTTTTTCTGCTGGATGTTTTGCTGCGTTATCTTCCGTGCATCTGCAGGTTGGTTACTGAACCGGGGCGTAAGGACCGACCCTGCCACAGCGCGTTTCACAGGCGGGAGAGGGGCTGCTTCTGATCTCGCAGGAGCAATACCGAGGCAAGAATCCCCCAAAGCTGCTGCTGGTGGAAATTGCACTCAAGCAGGAACAAATGTCTCACCCCTCATTTTTAACTGTGCATAAGGGAAGAAAGCAGAGAAAAGAAAACCCATCCTACCTAAAGTTAGGCACAAATAAAACACTATTGCAGAACTTTGTGGGACTCGGTCTATCTGGACCCTTCTATTAATTTAATCTAGTAATTCACATTTCACATACAGTGAAAACATTTCAGCTCGTGAGGAAAACACAGCCAAGCAGTGCATTCGGTGGGCTGCCCAGAAGTAACTTGATGCTATCACTTTTTTTTTTTTTTTGAGAAAAAAAAGACCCAGCAGGGTCTGCAGCAGCACAGCCTCTTATCCTGTTTCCAGGATCTCTTATCGCGTTCCCCAAAGGGCTCTGCTCGCTCGGCAGCGGCTCCTCCAGCTCTTTGCCCTTTGGGGCAGCTCTGCGGCAGGAATGGCACTCCTAAGGTCAGCTCCGACACCGGCTCCCGCTGCCGGTGCAGCAGCTGGAGAAGCTCTTTTCGTTCCCGTCTGTCAGTTATTGTGCAATCGCCGAGTTACTTTAACAGGAAGGAAGAGGCTCGAAAACGCAACCTACATTTAACAGTACACGCAATGAGGTGTTTTGCTAAATCAAGCGCTTCGTGAAAGTGAAGAAACTTCCACTTGCTCACATAAATCCTGGGACACGCTCCTTCCCTGCCCCTCCTTCAGCTCTCCCCACCACGCCGGGAGGTGACCAAAGCCTGGGGGTTACTGCTGAGCGGTGCACCACCACGAAACTATTGCTAAGGAGAGCTTTAGTCGACAAGAGCTTAACTGGAAGCCTAGGTGAACCTTGGTGCAGTTCCACTTGTAATATTGGGCTTAAAAAACAAACCCAACATGATCTGTTGAGTTCTATATGTTGTTAGTTTTACTCCTCAGGTGGCTGACGGCCTCTCAGGAAATAACATGCAAGAAAAAAAAAGCTTTCAAAAAAACCTTAAGAGATTGGTTTTCAAAGTCAGAGCAACATCACAAATGGTGTTCATTTGACATAATCGTTTCAGTGCAAAAAAGCGGTGAAGAGATGAGGTTACGATTCCTCAAACGACCCGCCTAGGAACAGGCAGGACCCGGGATCAGAACTGCACCCCGGAGCTGGGTTAGGTTCCAGGTCATCCGAGAGGTTTTAAACTCCGCATTTCCGTGAGTGGAGGCGGCTCCTTCCCACGCTGAACTCTGCTCCCCACAGCAGGTCCCCGCTAATCCACAGCGACATTCACGTACCCTGAGCGTTTTTACAGTTTATGTGTTCCGATTATCAAGACAAATCCTGATGTTGAACACTAGCTCTACAAACAAGCATGACTTGGGCTGAGTATTTGGAGATTTAGCGTCCACAGCACGCCAGCCAAATCCAAGGGCTGCTGTGGAAAATGAAACATCTCAGGCCCATAAAAACCGACACGGAGAAATCAATGCTTTGCTGCAAAACATTGCTTCATATCGCAGCTGGCTGCAAAACAGCCAGTGATCCCTTTCTAGAAGAGGCAGAGGCTGGGTTATTTAGAAAACAGCTTAAAAAAATATATAATATATAATATATAAATCTAGCTCTGCAATAATGAGATACATAATTTATACAGAGGCCTGCCACTTACGCAGGAACACGCATGAGTGTCATCAATATTTTAAATACCGAGTACCAAACTGGTTGTCAAATGCAAGTCAGCAATTTCCTTTTGCCTCTCTCCTAGCGAGAAAGCAACCAGGCGAACGAGGATCTGGACGAGCCCTTTTAGCAAAGAGCTCGCTTGAGACCAGAGACTAACTCTATTACATATTTCATTTGCAACACAAGATATGGCAGGAGGAGAACAGCCGGCCTTAGCCAACCAACAACAACAATCAGCTGGCTGCCTCCACACATTATTAATTTGAAAAAAATAATTTCATAATCCCAAATGAGGCTGTATATGTTTATTCATCGTCAGTAATTTTTGTACACAAGGCAAATATTAATAGCTGAAAGGCAATGCTTTTGGAGAGTATGTACAGAGCAATGTACAAGCGAGTGTAAGAGGTTTTAAACTATTAATCAATTTAACCGTTTTATAAAAAGGAAGTGATGCTCTTTCTTCTAAGACTTCCCTTAGAAATAATTTATTGCCAATCTTAAACCAAAGCAAGGAGAAAAAAAAATTTACAATAAAAAGTAGTCCCTGGAAAGTTTATAAAAAGTTAAACATATAAAATTGTAAGCCACAAACATTTATACAAAGCTAATACAAATCTTGGTTTTGTTAAAGATCTATGAGGTTGTTACAAAATATATTTTTACATAAAGGCTTCACGTAAGGTAAGCTCTCACTGCTACTGAAAGCGCAGGAAAGCGGTTTTAAATAGTCTGCAAATTCAACTTATTTTCAAGTACAATGCAAAGAAATTCCAAAATGGCACTGTATTGCAATGCTGTGTAATTAAAAAAAACAACTACGTTAATGGTACCATCAAACAGACAAGACCTGTAAAGTTAATTTGTGAACAATTCAGTATGGCATGAAACTTCTGATCATTCTGAAACAGGAAATGTTATTGTTGGAAAATGAACCTTCTGCAACCGTCCTTAAAGAGAAATAACCAGAGAAGTCTTCCGATGGCAATGGAGATGTTAAACATGCACAGTTCGCAGTCTTTAAGCAGTGAGGTGCTCCCAAACACGGCGAGCAGATGCAGTTTGCCCAAGCTATCGGGGACCGACCGTAAATACTACTACTAGCCAAGTGTCACGAAGCTCGAAACACCCACCCAATCTGAGCAATTTGCTAGAATAATTCTGATGGGCAAAATTTAAAGCTACTCACTAGACAAATGAGTCCAATATACAGCCTTTGAGATCAATGAACCCGACGTTTTTTTTTAAGAGCAGATATTCTAGAAGAAAGCTTAAGTTTTACACAAACTGATGGCTTACTCTCCCACACAAAATATATAAAAAAAGTAAAATTTTTAAAGCCCTGATGAACAGCCACAGTTTTCAGGTGTCAATCAACCGCATTTAACACACTGCAGCAGGGAACAGTTGCTAAAAAACACTAATTTCACCTTCAAGTACAGGAAGGCTGTCCAAGACAGTGGTATATCTCCATACGGTCAGTGATCTTTTTAAACAGAGCTCACTCCATCAAAGAGAACTAAGAAAGGTTCGGGAAATTTGATTTCCTACCTGCTTTCCCACCTTCACTAGAACTATGTCCTGACCTTGTACCACAGACTGCTTTCCGTCAACAAGCTTCACTCTTACTAGCTAACTGTGACTCATTTGTTTGCTTCAGGATAAAAATCAGCCTGTTCAAAACATCAATCCTTCAGCTCTTGTACCAAAATTATATCCTGCTATGAAGAAATAATATTTAGAAACAATCTAAAAAGAAATAGAACAGTACACGCTGTGCTCCTTTTTCAGGTAGCTAATGAAGAGTAAGTTTGAAGATGGAAAAGCCCAACGTCGACTCGGTTTGTTTAGCCAGTATGTTAACATAGGAACCATGTAAACAGTTACATCAAGGTTAGTTGCCTCACCCCCTCTGAAGAAGTGGGAGTGGGAAACGAGAGTGATTTGACTAAGTCATTTCATTAAAATAATTCATTTCTGCCTGAGATTCATATAGTGCTTATCTACCAGGGCCTGCTTTGTCAGAACCAACCCAACACTGCGCGGTCCACCGTGCTATCTCACAGGCCCTGGTGCTCACAGGGAAAGTGATCTGAATTAAAACCATTTTTTTTGTGTGTGTTGGTTCAGGGGAGAAGCCTGCTGAATATTTTTCCCACTTGAACTAACGTCAGAAGTGCCCAGCACCTTGGTGATACTGACTATATCCTTGGACTGACATCAGTTTTGAGGATCTTTACTAAATTAACAGGTCCCTTGACACAAAATTCATCAACATTTTACATACCAGGAATTTTTTTAAACAAATTTGTTTAATCTTCTTATCATCCACTATCCAGTCTTTAGTCTTTTCTGCAATCATCTAGTCTGACATCCTGCAAAACACATACTATAGACCTTCTCCAAATTAATTATTTTAATCAGAGCAGAGATAAGTCTCTTTTCTGAAAAGAAACTTGTTCAGACAACTGTCAGCAATGGGAAAAACCGAACCTACTACTCCTCTTGTTGACTAACAAGGGCATGGACTTGTTCAATTTCTGCTTCCCAACAGTGGACTTTGAGGCTACTAGAGAGAGGTTTATTGTCTGCTCATGTAGCATTTATAGCTCAACCAAATCAACCTGTCATTCTTCTCCAAAGAGGGAAATGGAGAACTTCGACTCCCATTACAGGCATGCTGTTCAATCCTTTAAATAGCCTCACTAACCTTTTTTGAGGTCTCTAGTTCCTCATCCTTCTTGAACTGCTTACATATGACCCAAAGACATCAAACCAGAAGTAATCATATCCATGTCCAGTAAGGAGCCAAGATCTACATTAAATATCCCCATCTAAAGATTATATTAATCCTCCTGACATCAGCGTTGCACCCAGACTTTATGTTTAGATTATGCACCGTGACTTCTCCCAAGCTCTTTCAGAATTCTTTCCTCCCAAAATAGTGCCTTATTGCAGAAATAGCAGACTAATCTATGACTACTCATTGGATGATATAAAAAAATAGAGGTCTTTCAAAGCACCTAACTAAATAAAAATACACTATTCCCCTTCTACTGACAGGAGAACGAGGTACAAAGATGTTAATACAACTTACAATCACAGTAAGTAAAAGGCTAAGTTCAAAAGACAGGCAGCTTTCCTATGTTCTCGCAGGGACACTGCTCCACGCAGTGAGACTATTATGGCACACCGCTTGCCACATGTGCGGTACGTTAATAAAAATTCATTCAAGAAAATATTGGCCAGCATCGTGATCCACAGGAATTGGCCGGTTCCACGCAGCACAGTGGCAAGCTGAACCGCCTACGTGACACTACAGTCTGGGGGAAACTTGGTAGCGGCACTACTTTTTAAAACACAAGCTCAAAAGCTTACTCTCATTTTGTCGTATACTGTTGGGTGTATGAGGATTTCTGGGCAAGAAGTATTTTTTATTATTTTTTAATCACATGGCAACGGTAACAACCCCCACTAAAAAAAATATATAAAAATGAAACTGCAATGGAACTTTTGGTAAAATATTCTTAGTCACAAGCAGCACTCTGGAGTATGCTGTGCAACATATTTGGCTCAAGTACACTTAGGATTGCTAGACCCAATTGGAAAGTCTCAGAAAGAACCTCATCAGCTGAAGCATGTTCTGCTGTGAGATGTTCTTTTTTTTTTTTTTTCCAGAAGAAAACATTCATCTTCACGGTGTCAGCTACACAAGGCCTCTGCTGGGAACACATATGCTCACATAAGGCCACTGAAAATACCGTAGGAGGACAGAACACAAGGAGGCACTTAGGTTTGCAAGTACTTCTATCCGTCACCAAATGCTTACTGATTAAGATGAGGCACGCTGTAAGAACTCATGAAGAAAGTAAAAATAAACCAGTGCTATATTAAAGCGCTTCAAGAACAGGTAAGGTACCTACACGTAACATCTGGTTAGTGAAGATAAGAAATACAAGTTTAGCTTGCTCCCCCTTCCCACATCAGAATTTCAAGAGGACCGTATCATAGTGCTCTGTGCTTTGCCATGGCTCCAAGACGTACATACAATGCAAGAGTGAAACCATGTGCTGTGCCATTCACTAATTCCTCGTCACTAGACTTCTGCCTGCATCAGTACTTCCTGCCAGATATGTCCAAGGCTCCCAATCTAAGTATTTTTAAAGCATCTCCTAGTCAAACCCCACGCAAAGATTTATACTTAAACAGGAAGTGCGTTACACCCAGGAATCCTGGCTTCAAATAGATTATTCCAGCAAGGGATTTACGGGATTTCTAACCAACAATAGTCCTGAGAAATAAGTCAGCTATGGTATCACAGTCTTCATAACGAAGTTAGATGTGAAAAGTTTCTCCCCCCCCCTTAAATTACTGCCACAGTCTAACAATTGCAACAACTTCACTGAAGTTTGGACTTGGAATTCTGAAGGTGGAATGAATTTTCTAGGATAACATACACATTGTTAACACGTCAAATTGATCACTTTACAGGTAACTTAGACATAGGTCTGCTATAAAATTACAACTTGAGTGAACTTGAAGCTACACTGGAAGAGATTAAGCCTGAATTTCTGCAGAAATTGGCAATAATGTGTTCAGCAGCAGCTTTTAGCCACATATCAAGAAGTCTGACAGGATCTGGATTTCTCTACTCCTGTTGTAAACTTCTAGTTTAAAAAAAAAAACAAACCAACACACAAAAGTTACTCAAATAAAAATGTCTTTTTGCACATCACTGTAACATAAGCTGCTTGAGGTTGTCGTGGAGGATGGTATCCTTGACATCACGGAAAACTAGCCGGATGTTTTCTGTGTTAATAGCAGTGGTGAAGTGGTGGTAGAGGGGCTTCTGCTGCTGGTCCCGGCGTTTAGTACGAAAACAATCCACCAGGAATTTTTGGACATCTGTTAAGCAGTGGGGATCCCCTTCAAACTCTGGAAAATAGTCTTTGATGCTCACTTTTTGTACTTTTTCCTCAAGCAAGTCCGTCTTATTTAAGAAGAGAATGATTGAGACGTTGCTGAAAACCCGGTTATTAACTATTGTTTCAAAAATGTTCAGGGATTCTGTAAGGCGATTCGTTTGCCGATCCTCCATAAGCACTTGGTCAAATTCACTTGAGGAAACAAGGAAGAGTATTGATGTGACACTGTCGAAGCACTCGAACCAACGTTTCCGTTCTGACCTTTGGCCACCTACATCAACCATTTTGAAAGGAACATTTTTTATTTCAAAGTCGTACTCATGAATCCCTTTTGTGGGTCTTCGTGCCAGCAGTATATCTTGCTGTGAGGGAAGATAATCCTAAAAAAAAAAATAATACAGGAGAGTTTGCTGATTAGGATACAAGTCACAGGCATGGTGATCACAGCTGACTTGCAAGCGAGAGAAAAGCTTGCAGAGGAAGAGCACAAGGCTTTGTATAAACATACATATTTATGTATATTTATATGCTAACACTGAAGCATTTTGGAAAGAACTGGAGTCCAAAGCAGGAAAAACACCCAGTATTAAACCAAAACATGTACCCCAGAGAACTGAAGCTTTCCATTTGCCACATGGCAAGGATCCATAAACAACCTGAGAGGTGTACCATCAATCCCTCCTGCCAGTTACTCTCCTTCTGGATTACTTTATGCTTCATTCATCCTCATCCCACAGAGCTGGGAAACACGCTGGCTGCCAACACTGCAATGCAGCAGATGGGGTCTAAAACAGGTTTCTCAAATCAGTAACCACCGTTAATATCCCATTCTAACTCTGGGCACTCAGTTCCTCCCATGTTCCCATGCATACTGCACAACTGCTTCTAGAAAAAAAAGAGAGCTGCTCCACTAAGTAATTTTTCAGGCAATCAATTATGCCAGAAAAGCAAAACCTAAGCAACTTGCTGTGTTTGTGCCGTGGATCTTTTGCATCCAGCTGTATCAGTCCAAAAGTCACTTCTATCAGCTGTGCGCCCCACCGGCGAGCTCACACAGACTCATTTTGTTCAAAACATTCTGTGCAATTAGCAGAATAGGAGAAGAACCGGGCAGATGAGGGCAGCAGCCTCTTCCCAGTAGTACAGCCTAGGAGGGCACCTGAGACAGCTGTACCCTGAAGTTCTCCAGCCTGCCTTTCTCCCCCACGGAATTAAATAGGCAGGATAAGTGGGTTTTTACTGCTTTTTTGACTGTTACATGAACAGTCATCATCAGCGGATGTAGATGCTAACAGGAAGAGTAATTCTTGTTAGTCAGCTTTTGACAGCTTGAAATTCAAGACCCGTATTGGGGATTTCTTCATTCTTAGAATTACACTTTTGCATATGGTCCAAGTCCTTCTGCTATTGAAAAAGTGCATCTATAACAGCCGGCTGACGCTGAGGTTTAAAGCTCTGTTGTTCACTTGTTATGGAAACTTCCTTACATTTTTCCAGCATTTCTCACAACTTCAGAGTGATTTAGGTTTCAGAGTTGGAATTTTAGTCTCCCCTTAGTGAATGATCTTTGACAGTGCCAGTTACCAGACTTGGAGCTTTTATAAAGATGTGTAAGACCATGGTCCAGAAAGTCTAATTCAATAATAAGCTGGGGTGGGGAGAACAAACGTACAACTACATGGCAATTCAAATACTGGCATTCCAAGTTTAAGGGAGTTGGGAAAGTTTGATCCGCAGCCTTTAAGAAAGCAATTTTAAAAATCACGAAGCGAGCATAATGTTCTGAAAACCCAGCGATCACTTTGCTTTACTATGTAAGCTCCAAAGTGAAACTAGCTAGAGAGACACTGTTTTGTTTGAACTCCCGGGTCTCTTTATTCAAGCTGCCCATGACGAAGGCACTGCTTTTCACCGTGGCACGAATTACAAAGCAGCTCTCTGAAGCACCGGCTCCCCACCCTGCACTTTTTTACTGTAGTGCTATTACACATCCAAAATCCGCACCACTTAAATCTGCAGGAGAGTTGAACTGCTGAAGCAATACCATGGTTCTCTCAAAACTGAGCAACAGACACGTGTTTCCACCCCCTCGCCTGACTGAAGGAGGCAACTTTAAAGGGCAGTGAGATTTTTTCTCTTCATTTGTTAAACTTATCTTGGGTCTTTTCTACCAAAAAATGTTAGAAAGGGAGAACAATGAGACGAATAGAGCAATGACTGTATCAAATGTCACTGGGCACATGTGAAGGGATTTTCAGTAAAGCTGACAACATGTAGGCAAGAGAACGTCACAGGTTCAACACTCATTCCATCTTTCAAACAGGAACGTATAATCTTTTGTTATTCAGGAAGTTAGTCTCAAGTTCTCCGAACAAAACCACAAAGTACTCTGAAAGCTCAGGAGTGATTGCAATTCTTCAAGTAAATAAAAAAATCAATTAATATAATAGGCAAAGCCATATCCACCTTTAATATTGAAATGAGCACAAAGCAAACTGTGCTGTGAGTTGGCCTGTACTGTTTATTCAGTAAAGCTTTCAAGAACAAGGAGCTTATCCCTAGAATTTCTGACAAATTCCCTCTCGAGTATTATTACTCATTTAAAATTCCTTCCACAGTGGCAACCACAAATAAAATCCTTTCAAGTACTTTCAAGTTCTACAAGCACCAAAGACCTACCATGTTTTATACCAGATAATGGCTATTCTGATGCAACAGTCTGCGAATAAGGGCACTGGCAGTCAAGTGCTCAGTCTGCAGCCATCATCTGGCTACAGGAAACTAAATACAACAACTCCTAAGAAATCTCCCAGTATTTTGAATGGTTATTGTGTTTTCTCCCTCATGCCCAGATCCTTGGGATACTAGCAGCTTGCCACTGTAGCAATTCTGAACTAGCCCCTTTCTCACTGTTGATCCCCTTCTCCATAGCTGAAGACTGCAGCATTAGGTGAGTATTTTCCTTGGATGGCACCGAGTACTATTTTCAAAGTCCTTTCAATGTTCCGCCATTGTCAATCAGTACTTTTCCTGCAAGCATCCCCAAGCACGATCTCCTTTTCTACACTTTGCCCAGTCTCCCATGTTGAGAGTTTTCTTTTTCACCCTCTTCCATTTTTGGGTTGTATTTTGTTGTTTTTGTTTTTTTTTTGGGGGGGGGGGGTTGGTTTTTTTTTTGTTTTTTTTTTATTTTATTTTCTGTGCAGCTCTTCCCAGGTGTACATATTGATATTGACGCAGAACATGTGCTTTCTTCCTGAATTGTCTCCTTCCTCCTTCACTACAGTCTGTTTTCTTCTAAAGGGCTTATTTTGGTTATCACATAGCTCTTTCTGCTATCACATGTTTGCCTACGTAAAATTTAGAGTTTAAGGCAGGAATAAGATCCAATCACAACATGGAACGCACTGTCTCTCTGAGATATTCTGAATACATATAGTCTGCACTGGCAGTTGAAATAACAACAAACAGTTGCAAGGAATCCAGCCGATCCCACGTGTATATGCCAGCCAGCTACTCTTATTTTGCTGATCTGATTAAATCTGAACATTAAGTTCTTTTCCCTACACGCTGTTATCATCAGCTCCCTTTTGGCAAGAGGCACATGAATCGCAAGTCTATCTGTTTATAAGCAATTTAGTTGCAGGCCATCCCTGTTGTATCAGATAACAGATAAGAACAGCAAAATACTTATATTAATACAGATTGGGGAAATAATCATTAGACAAATCTTGCATATAGATAAGAATAAACCAGAAGAACCTATCAAATCTTTCACTCAGTAACAAAACTTGACTGGCACTTTTTCCACAAAGACTTAACATTTTCTATGACAGAAGTTCTTGAAGAGACCCTCTATAGCTCAACACCATTTGGTCTAACTATAAACCGGAAAAGCTGTAATTCAGAGCTCAGCGTTCCCACAGTAACATCAATACCTACAATAATTGTGCGTATATAAAAATACAAAAAACCCTTAGTGACTTCAAGTTTCATGCTTTGATCACAGAATGGACCAAGGTTTCTAAACAAAGAATTTTGAAAAGAAGCTGCAAAAATCTTTACCCAAATGCACGCAAATGTGGAGGGGGAAAAAAATCCCAAACCTTCAAAACTGAAGTGGCACTGGATTCAACAACCATGAGAAATCTACCATTAGCAGAAAGTTTAGCAGTTCGTTAAAGTGAGTGCAGTTCTCCTATTGCCTTGTAACGCAAGACTAAATCAAAATGCAGAGAGCAATGCTGGAGTTCTCAAGCAAGGTATCTGGGAAGCGTATGCATTCTGCAAGATGATCACCAGTGCTCTAGTTAGAAAATGGCAGTTCAAAGCAGAAAAATAGTCTGGCTTAAAATTAATTTTTTATCTGTTAAAGAGAAAAAGAAAAATGAAATTAAGCATGACGTAACAGGATTCAATTGAAGTGGTTTGGATTCCTTCATCATTTGTTAGCCATCAGCTGGAAATGACCATGGAGAAACTGCCTCCCCATGGAGTTCAAGCTAGCATCCCATTTTAAAGGCAGTTTTTCCACATGCTATTTCTGCAATACAAGACTAATAAGTATCAGCATACAACTTAATTATTCAAGCAGTAACCAACATTTCTCTCAAAAAGTATTCTACAGAAGGTTCAGCTTTTTCCCCAGAGAAAACAGATTTTATTCTGTACCAAGTTTGTTTATTTTAAAGTAGACACTACAGAAAGGTACCACTGTCCTGCGCACTGATTTAACTTAGTGTTCCTAACTGGATACGTAAAAACAAGAGAGTCAATTTTGGATATCAATTAGTGTTGAAGTGCTACTTTAACAGTCTTCTGACTGGACAAGCATTTGTAACTTGGTTTTTATTCAATTTCTACAGAAATTTTATTTCCAGAAAGTTTCTTGGCCCTTGCATAGCCCTCTGGTTTTGACCTGTCAGCGATGAACTGCTGAGATAATGAGACAGTCAAAGTTAACTAAAGTTATCTGACGAGACGCTAATTACATTTCATCTGTTTAAAACCCAGAGATCACAAAGACTACTTAAAACTCAAGACTGGAAAAAAAAAAAAAGAAAAGGAACTTACTTGTTCTCCAAGTTTATCCAAGTTGTCCAAGAAATACTTTACAGATTCCCCCTAAAAACAAAGCAAATGGTTATTTAAATAAGTGGCACACTTGATCTCAACAGTTTACATTCTGAAGTCCAGTTAATTTACTGAAATCTAGATTTAAGTGTTGCAAGCTTTAATCACTACCGTTTTTTAAGCAGCTATCCTAAGAACACAACTGCTGTTTTATTTTTAGGCTAGTTAATATTTAAGCTTAAAAGCATAGGTAGGCACATTTATAATAGTTAAATTCTTTCCAAGTTTAGAATTCCTAAATAAATCCTACAGTGTTATCCACAAGGAGTATCAACGAAGCAACCACACCTTCATTATGAAAAGACACATTCAATCATTCTGCCCCTTTCGAGAGTCTGCACATACAGGCATTGAGGTACAGGGATTAATCACTGGAGATAAGTCAATTTATAGCTGCATTGCCCTACGATCCCATTCATACAGGTACTTCCCCTGAGCACAGCAAATGACTAGCAGAATAGAGGATGAGAAACCACAACAGATGAAGCATTTCAGTAAAGCTTCCTAGCAGAGACCACGTTGGACAAGAGCTTCGTACTCTGGGAGTAACAAACAGAGCTCCGCACTGCCACGCTGCATGGTACCACATCTACTACAGAGGTTATCTTCCGGATTCAATCCATCACTGTCCTTGCAAATAATAAATGCAGCTTTTAATCCCTCCAGTAATGTGGAACTAAGGATTTTTTTATTGTAAGCGTAAACTGCAGTCAACTTTCCAGAACTCTGTTAGGGTGCTGGGATTAAGGAAGAACTCTTACAAGGATGGTGCTGAACCTGAGTTCACTTGCACTAGGTGACATACTGATTGAATTTATTGCAAAGGAAAGTAGTACCCTTTTAGGATTCTCAGCATCATGACAGAAGCAGAAACATGCTTCCCTTTGAAAGCTCTTGATTACCAAGCTGTAACTTATTTACTTTATAGTAAATACAGAAAAGAAACCATCTGTGTTTTCACTTTGCAGATGGAAGAGCTGGAATTCTGACTGAATTTTCTTGATGAGAAACTCAAGAAGCATCCAAGGCTGGGGTGACAACATCTAAGCCAGAGAAGAGAATTAGGACAGGAGTTACACCCTGATAATGACTTCCCCTCGCTTGAATTTGAACTCTGTAAACTTATCTAGGAAGAATATCAAACCTCAATATTAAACCATGTCACCTAAGCAGCAGTAAACTCGGGTAAATAGCAGTCCAAAAAGGGTTCTGGCAGACACATACGCCAGGTACCTTTGCAAGTTTTCCAGGTACTAAGAAAAGTCACATAATACAAGTAGATACCGCACCTTTAAGTATGCAATTTGAACATCAACTTTTAATTAGGCAAGACTGGGACTCTGGTTGAAACATGCCTTGTGCTTGACACACCTGCAGGGAAGGAGTCCAACACAGTTCTACTACCTTATTTTACCTTCTATTTGACTTAACATTACCGATTTTCTCCAGGGTGACAAACTGCAGCAGTAACACTAACCATATTAAAGCCTGGCAGCACACAGCAGCAACTGCTTGCAATGACAGCAGTATTTTACACCTACATCTCTTTCAGCACTTCAGAAATCCATTCTAGCCTCAACCCTAGTGTACAGGGAAGAACATTCCTATTTCACAGAAAATAAAGATACACAACCTTGATGCACAAATCCACCAAGCTTCTCAAGCAGAAGTAACAGGAACAGAATTCAGGCATTCCAAGTACTAATATCACTGTCTGTAGCTGAAGGTTAAGACAAAATAAAGTTTAAGATCAGACTTAATTTCTTTTTTAAGTCCTAGCAGGAGCTGGCAACCCTCCCTCCCCCACAGGACTACACACAAATCAACCAGATTTCAGACTCGTTAAGTGGAGGTAATTATTCTAGAATACCTGGGCCTCAGAGCTGTAAGTATGCATGTGGCTGTGTGTGCATGCATACATATATTTTAATCTTAGACAGCCCTTTTTTATACCGCTTATGGCAAACCTATTCTCTAAAGAAGCATTAACTCTGCAGTACTGGAATGCATGAGTTACTACCTCTCCTTTAAGTCCCCGGGCTTACTGCTACTGCAATGGATTGAGCAGTTGGACCAGACAAGTAAGCCACAGCCTGTAAAGGTCACAAACACCCCCAGAAGCAGCTTCCCAAAAGAGGGGATTTCCTGAAAACATGAATGCAAAATACATGGGCCTGCAGCAACAGCAACGCTCTAGAGCCACACATCCCACAGTCAGGTAACTGCCAGAAAGCACACTGAGAACACTGCTTAGCTTCCCAGGCTGTCGCGTATCAAAGTCAATGGCAGACAGGTATCAAGGTGGCCATCCCGAAACTCAAGAGATTAAACTCTACAAGCAATCAGTTACAAGCATAATACAGTTAATAAAGCAGTGACATACCAGTTTCTCCCCCTCCACATCTTTGGCTCAGTCACTGGGTTCTGCCCTTATGAAAATCTATTCAGACAACTAATATGACACACCAAGCAAGTGCCGTCAACCAGGCTCAACTCTGTATTTAAGGATAAAAGTTGTTCAATCATTGGCTTTTGTCAATTTGCATGGCATCAAGAACTTACAATAGCTTCAAATTCATCATCTGTTCTTCCATCACATTCCAGACACCCCTCCACATCATACAGCTACAGCACTAGTCAAGGCACTGGCTTAATTTTCTATCAGACCTGGACATCTTCATATTAGCAGGTCAAGCTCTGCTAACTACAGATACTCTTCAACAGCAAACTACCATGACTAACAGATTGTTATCAGAATGCACTACTGTGGAACTGAAGAGTTTTGACCCATTTTAAACAAGCTTCAAAAAGGCGGCATTACAAAGCAACCAAGCAAGACTTCCAATCCTTTTCTAAAGGGGTGAACCTATGTATTTTATGCCATAATGAAGAGAAACCTACTGAAAAACCCACCACACAACAACCAAGGAAAGCCTCAATGCGAGCAATTGTTAAAACTGAATAAGAAAAAGATCTATTCACAACCCTGTATGACAGCAGCACCAAAGATAACTTCTGTGTTAGGCTTTTCTTTCTTGATATTAGATACAGAACTAGATATTTCACTCTGTAAATCGATGACTGGCTATATTTAAATGGCTGTATTCAACAGACAGTTGTCGCATTCTAAAATTTCCCTTTAGACAAACTGTAAACTCTTTGGTTTACCCGAGATGACTAGAAAAAAGAAACTGGGTTTCCCCACTCTGCCCCACTAACTCCAGTGTGGCTCACCGCGTCCAGCCCCTGCCACGTGGCTGTTGCATCAGTCAATCTGCTGCCATCACGCTGCAAAGGAGCCACGCCAAGGACAAAATCAGTAAGAGACTGAGAAACGGCAGGATCTGCCCCCATTAAAAAAAACTCTATAATTCTGCATTACATTCCTGTTGTCTTCACACACGTGTTCTGTGAGCACATATGATGGAAATTTAATTAGAGATCTAGTTAAAAAAATATAGTGATGTAAAGGTCTTAAATTAGCCACAGGTGAACTTTTTTTAAATACAGGTGACCCCTTTAAAGTCATTTTTACAGTTGAGCAGTTCTGAACTGCAAACTTCTGAAAGAACCATACCATTGAACCTTACTCACCCACTGCTCGCTTCCTTCTGCTTAATACACAGGCCAAAGATGACAATAGAAGTGACAACTCAAATGTAGGCTTGAGTGCATTTCTCATATGAATGCTGACATACAATTGCAATACATTGCAATAAAGCAATCTTCTTGAACACACACCAACACAACAGAATGAATGGCCTACACGTGAGCTTCAAAGATCTTCCAGTGTAAGGTGATTGCACTTTTGCTCTTTTAGTACAGTATTAAAATAAAGTATATCAGAATACGAGGCTTTAAGCAATCACTTTGCTTATAGAAGATGCCCTTTTTTGTTCAGATGGAGTATACACAACTCGGCTGCTGCCCTTCAGCCTCCTCCTGATTCAGAAATGCATGTAAACCACAGGAAGTTGACTGTTAAATAACTTTATTCATAACTGTCAAGTATTCCATTTTCAGAAAGGTTTGATTCAAAACAGCTTGTGTGCCTCCTGGAGTCTTGTGATCCTTACCAAAAAAAAAGCCAAACCAAGTGATTTCATCGCGAACATACAAGTGATTTACAAGAAAACACAACTAAATCATATTCTTATCAAGGTACTTGATGTTACAACAGCTTCCCTTATGACGCTGCATTTATTTTAGCTAGTCTTGCCCATACCTGTACAATGAAATACCTCGAGTTTCATGTAATGCACTCTTTCTACAAAGACAGAATTACAGCGCATCTTGGTCATTTACCTATAAGACAATAGTGTGTTGTAGCTGATCACGTGGTCTTCTGAAGTAAACCAGATTAGTTATCTTTTATAAATAAAACATGGCACAGAGAAAGATTACTGTCTAAAATGTCACTAGTTAGTGCCTAAAGCAAAGTAACCACAAAAATATTTCTGGGGAGGAAAAAAAAAAAAAAAAAATACTACATGAAATACACAACAGATGAACACATCTTTTAAACCCAGGAAGTGGCACCAATTTATTTGGTTTCCATGAAAACAATGTCAGCAATCTAAATATGATTTGTTGAAACTTTAGCATAGCCAAATGGCTTTTCAGCTGTTCTAGGGGAACACAGGCACTGCATTTTTTACAATAGCAATCACTTAAAGAAAAGGAGAGAGAAAGAGCATCAAATAAAAATTTAGTCATCACAAGGTTTAAAGAAAGAAACGTACAATTTATCAAACCATCTACGTTTGGCTGCAAGTTCAGTGGAACATACTGAACTGACAAGAATTCTTAAGTATCTGAAAGAATAAATCAGATATTTAAAGAAAATAGGAGATATAACTCAGTTACTCTGGATTAGAACTATAGGAACCACCAAACATTTTATCTTCCTGACCTTACTTGAATTTCTGTGAAAAGAGAAACAAAGATTTCCTGTTTTATTTAATTAAAAAACCCACAAAAACACAACCAACCTAAAACAACAACATAAAAAGCTTTTTTAAAAGCCTAGTTTAGAGTAAGAACAGGTAACTACGATGTTTTTAGGCTGGCAGGTACTTGCCTAAATTGACATGCAAACCAAACAATGCATAACATGGGAAAAGCAGATTGAAGGAAGAAAGATGATGGAAGAATAACCAAAGCCTTAAAATTCTGCATCTTACAACACCCTAGTAATCCTTACAGCAGACACTTCATTATGTATATTTTTTTTCTGTTAGATGCTTAATCCAGATAAATCAGTATCTGAGGATTTTGGCAAAGAATCCAGAGAAAAGTATCTCTAACCTTTATTTTCTTGAGACCCCACCCCAAGCTGATTCAAAAGACAACTGACTGCAAATCAATACCGCTGCTACTGAAGTTTCACCAGATGTCTTCTGAAATTTCAGTAATAAGCACAGAGATAATTAACAGAGAAATGTTTTAGCCAAATCAATGCAGATTTCCTAGTGGGAGAGGTATTAGAGAGCACTACAACCTCCTCCCCCTCTACCCCAACAAGGGATGTCCATAACATTACACAAAAGAAGCAGATGATCCAGATATACGTTTATGCACCTAGCCCTAATTACATTATCAAGCTCAAATCCACAATTGTCTTGATTGTTAGACCAGTAGAAGTTGAACCAAGTCTTATGTTGAGATATTGAATTGGTTTGGTTTCTTTTGCTGGCCTCAGACTTGGAGGTAAATAAAATAATCTTGGTTCCTTCGCAGCTTTCAGGCTTCTACAAATTAACATCTACTCAGTGCTCACTCCTCCCAGTGCTTTGTAATGAGGATTCCTCTTTCAAACATGCCCTAGTCAATAGAATAGGACAAAACTCCTACACATTCATACCTATAAGTTGTTTATGCAAGGAACTAAATTTAAAAACCAGATACTTTCCCTGTTTTATAACAGCAATTCCGCAACTTGCTTGGTATCTCCTAAGGCGAGGGGAAACAATTGGTTTCCCAATTGCCATTTCTATGCTCTAATGGTTGACATCGTGCTCTCTGTTTAAGCAGCAATTGTATTAGCAGTGTTATGGGAGTTTACAACAAACATATACAATAACTGATTTTAAAAAGGGTGCTAAAGGTATTTAGGGAAAATTGTCAAGGTAAGCAACAGTATATTTGCTTACCAAACTGCAAGTCTAGGTCAAAATATTTGCGAGCATGCTAACACAAAACACATTTCCTGGAGAGAAGTATGTTTCCTTTCTAAGTGTTAATTATGGCCAAAGTTATGTTAAAACCAGCATAAACTGGCACTCCCACCAAAACAAAGCAATCCCCATTTATGCCCATACGAGCATTATTGCAGCCATACACAGACCAGCCAACTGCTCCGGGTTAAACTAATCCCTCCATCCCTAAGAAGGGAGGGCAAACTGCTTTAAAATGGCACTGCTGCCAGTGGAAGCATTAACAGACCAGCCTTAAAAGGGCTAAAGCACAGATACCTTATGTCAAGACCAGGCATTGCAGGATCTCCTAGCTTCTTTCTGTCCAGCTCAACCATTTGAATAGTCATTTTAAATCTGATCTGCTCATTTCCAAAGAGAAAATTTAAGTACATTGGGGTTAATTGCTGCTTCTTTGTAAAACTGTGGAGTTTCTCACACAGGCTACATTTGCTTATACAGGAGTACCAACTAATCCTGTCCTCCACCAGTACACGTCACAAGTGCGTCACAGCTTATCCTACCTCCGAGAGTACTATCCTACTTCCTCTTTTCGGCACCTTCTGCGTGCAGCTTGAGTTGTATTTGACTTTTTTTCAAAGCAATCAGAACTGCATCACATGGTGTAGAAGTGAAACCTGTCTTGCGTTCGGTCACACAAACTGAGTATTTGTCCTAAAAAAAGGAAAAGTCGAAATCCTGACTCACAGAAGTAATCTTTTGTAAAATCTTTTGGTAGCAGAGCAGAATTTGTATTCAGAACAGCTGGATCACATTGGGCGGAGGGTGCTCAACAGCATGAAACTAAGAAAGCACCAAGAAAGGGAGGAGTCGCACTAAGTTTGTTTCATGACTGACATTTTTATCTTGCATAATGGCGTTAACAAAGAAAGGTGAAGGGGTTTAAGAAGGGTTTTAACCCAATAATATCCCTTTAAGCTGTTATCCCCTATTTACCATGTAATCCAATTAATCCATAATTCTCAAAATGTGGATAACAAATGGAGGGAGACAGAACACGCCAACCTGAGCTCTTGCACTACAACTACCCCGGCAGCATCTGCAAGCTGCTGGGTACCCAGGAGCATCTGCTACAGCTGCCATCCCCAAAGAGCTGTGAGTGAAAGAGGGAAGATAAACCAAGATATGCACAAGCTAGTCTAGGACTGAATACTCCAAATAAGGCTCCAGTACCAGCTGCTTCTCCTTCTTGCACTGAATTCAGTTTTGCACTACCCTTTAAAGTGCCTCATTCACTTACACAATTCAGACTCAGATTTTCTCCAATCAGTAGAGCATTTCCACTGTTTCAAATATAACCAGTATCCCAATGAACCAAATGAAGACATGATCAAGCACTAAGCAGAACTTAATCTGCATACTAGTATACCACAGAGCAAACTGTTACAGTTTTGATTTACTTTCCTCAGAGGGAAGAAATCCAATTTCATTCCTCTTAGCTAGGTATCCCTCCCCTCTCCTGAAGAAGGGATGCAATTGCCAGATTCTTAACAAAACTACAGCTTTTAGGCATGAACCAGTATTCCATTAAAGCCTACAGAACTACCATTTCTTCCACGCGAGGCACTCCGTTACCATACTTGCAACTAACTCTGAAAGACTACCTGGAAATCAGGATGTACCATATTCTATTAACAGTTGAGAATTTTAAGAGACTGCAGAGCTTTGAGTTGTATGAAGTGATACGCCATTTGTAAAACTCAAGAGCAAAACCCAAAAGTCTGTTGAGACTCTCCCACAATAAAAAACACGAGAAACACAGGTTAAGAAATGCAATAAATGGCATACGGGACACAACACCTGAAGAACCAGAGCATCTAATGAAGATGCTTCTGTTTGCCAGAACCTGAACAGAAATTAATCCATGAAAGCAAATTGGGATATGCTGTCCACAAAATCAGGTGCACTTTCTTTCTTCAAATATCTTTTTACTCTCTCCCTCAGGAAGTATTTAAAAATCTAAACTCCTCTTCCAGAAAGTTTACTTTAGGGAAGACACCAATACTTTGCAGAAGTTGTTTCATCAATGAAATTTGAAAATACCTTCCAAGTCACAACACACACGCAGACCTAGAAGTCATATGAAAACATGCACTGACCAAGACAAAACAGCCACCTCCCAATTACTATTTACACTCTGGGAAGCATCTATATAAACTTCAGATGTTTTGCACACAAAACAGACTTGAACCAGACTGTAAACATTTGCTCTTCTTTCAGTGCACTGACCCACTGGCTCCATGACTTCATGTGTTTGCAACTCCAACTACATTTAATCTAACACTGAAGCAGCAGTGAGTCTGCAAATCTGCCATCCATCATTTAGAGCTTTGCTTGCTTCCAAGTTGTACAAGACTGGTGGAGGCTCCCAAAAACATGACAAATATTTGGCATATGGAAACATATCAGCACTAAAACTGGCCATACTGAACTTTAAGATGTTTGAAAAGCCCATTATTGCATACTCCATAAACTAAATCACAATATTTCAAAAATAGAACCCTAAGCTAGATACCGATGCATGCAGTGCATGCATCCCTAGGATTCAGTTTTAAGTACATTTGGCTCCTATTTCAGCCTCATGAAAAATCCAGATGACCAAATGCTTTTTAGTTCCTTCCTCTGCCTCAATTAGCAGAATCCATTTCAATTAAGTTCTGGTATTTCTGTTTGCAAACAGTGACATACAAATACATCAGCTCTTGTTACAAGCTATCTGACAAGATTCACTCAAAGTAACAGTAAAGTACACAAAACTGCCTATACAGCAGCAGCATCCAAGAAACTGCAAACATTTCTCATTACTTGTAGAATTTCATACTAGGAATTAAGTAAAATAGAAACACTAGAAATTAATTACCAGAGCAACAATATAACTCTTTGCTAGTGAAAACAGTTAACATTCCCAATATAATCCAGATACACAATTTTAGTAGATCATCCTGCACTGAGTTTTTAACACACTATTTTGTGTAGATATTTTGAATTACAGATGTTGTCAGTGCACTGTGTTTCCTCGCCTGGAAATTCTGCATCCTCTTTATTTGGTCACCAGCGGGTGATCAAATACCATCATGTGCCCAGTGAGAAGTGCTTCCAGGCAGTCTGCAGAGACTCCCCGTTGGTTTGTTTAAAATGATTTCTCCAGCATCATTAAACAAAGGAAAAAGAAACAGAAACTCATGTGTGATTAAACATTCCTGTACTTCTCATCCATAAATAGAATTTGGGGTCTTTTCAGTTCCTTGGTTAAGTCACTGAAGAGGAGCATGATATTCCACTTATTTTAACCAAGGAGACTACGAAGTACTGGGAAAACATTTAAGGGACGAATGACCATGACAGAGAAGTGTGCAGCATGGTATAGTGAATTAAGGGCTGTAAAAGGCAGCTCACTGCCTATTAGAGTTCAAAAATTCTGTTCTCTGAAACAGCTGAAGTTGTCAGTTATTGTGACGACACAGAATTCAGGGTGTTTTCTATATTTAAAATTCCTCAGCTTCTCCAGCAGTTTTACCTGATGTTTACTGTTAATGCAGACATGCAAGCGGAGAAGATACTGGAAATAATTTAGTTTCTTTAGCTGCTGAAATAGTCTTAACATTTTCTTTATTGACCATTTAAATTTGACCCATGAAACTACTATGGGTGTAGAGTATAAGGGCAAACTGTTAGTCTCTGGGATTATTCAGAGATTTCTATTTGGATTAAATAAATTTATTGTTTGAGGTTGCCAAGTTAAATAATATTGTGTTCTACAACCCATTTATTCACACTTAAGATATCACAAACAAAGGCTTCATATTCCAGAGCAATACAAAATACCAGTTAGTATCAGCTAGATTCTGTCAGCACCACCAGCGATACAGCTCGCTGTTCTGCAAATGGGCAAGCTCTGCACCTTTGGAACTTCTCAACTGATTTATGGTAAATTTAGATACTTACCAAAAAAAAAGTGTGAGTAGTCAGAATGCTGGTATGGACATTATCTTGCTTTCTATGTGAAACACAAGTACAGTTATTCTCTTGGTTTTCTTACGTAGTAAGGTCAGCTGCACTTATGTTTTCTCACATTTTCTTAAGCAACTTCCTCAGCTACCACAAGTTAAAGTTTCCTATCACTTTGCTGGTTCTGCATAAGAGGTACAGCATGAACACAAAACATTTAAATAGTACTTATCGTGAACTGAAGTTTAGGTCAAAGACAGCCAAACGAGTCATTCAAATACAACCTGAGTGTACTGTGAGCTTACACAGTAGCAGACTTGATAGCAGACTTAACCAGCCTCTAAGGCTGAAGTCATGTTACAGTAAGCTCAAATTAGGGAGCAGCAGCACAAATCAACACTGCCCCTGGCATCACACCTTAATCCTAAAGGATCCCATATTTACATATGAAAAAGATCACTCCATATTCTTTGCCTCAGGTGCAAAATTAATTTCACCTGTATAGATGGAAGATCACAGCTGCATTCACACCACATGTTTTGCCAGCACGGAGATTTGCTGACAGCTATGAATACTGGGACTTTGTAGTATGGGTTTGGCTTATATTTAGTAAGTAATTTCTAAAGGGACAGTGAAGAGTATAGCCGTTGCTACATTTAAATTCTGTGAAGTAATATAATGAGACAGTGCTGCAGGTACTAACATGTAGTATCTTGCAGATTAGTAGCCAGCAAGGAAATGGGCTCTGAATGAGCGTTTGTACCGAGGTCTCATGTTTCACTGTAAGCAGCAGAAGCAGCAAAAGCTCATCTAACACATTTGCGCCAATTTAAAAGAATCTGCTGAGAACAGGTTCACGCATTCAAGATGTGTGAAAGGCTGAGAAAGTCTCTTCCTCTGAACTCTTTAGAGGTTGCTGGCATGCACAGCATATTCAGAAGGACACTTCTATTTTTTACCCTTAATTCATCAAGGCTCAGTCATTGAAATCCAAATTTTTGCAAAAATTAGGTCACCTTTTAGCTTTCTGCAACAAAACGTTTAGGAAACCAAGGCACACGATGATCAACGTGACATAGCTTGTTCAAGACGGAGTAAGTATAAGAACACATTGCTCTGCTCCCACACTGTATTGTGAAAGTCTGCATTTTAAAAGCAGTGGTTCCCCATAAACAGATATCTCGATCGAGTCTGAATTAGGAATTCCATCCTCAGAGGCTGCACTGAAACCACACAGAAGAGATACGCTTGTACAAGCTAAGTGTAGTGCACAGGCCTGAAAGATAACTTGTCATGCTGCTGTCTGGCACGTGTGTGCTGGACTAACACACACACATCAAGACAGCTCCCATTGAAAGAACTCTCAATCCAGAGCCACATATCTGTGCTCAAAAATAATAGTAATGAAAAATAAAGATATAAAAAAGAAAAAGAGTAACCTTCAGAAAAAATTATGGCAAAGACAATCTTAGTAAAACCAGACCAGTTTGCCCTACAGCATCAATTGGCAATACAAGACCACTGCTCTCCAAACACTTCAATATTTTACTGCTAACAAGAAAAATCAGCAGGCAGGAAAGGAAGAACGGTTGAAGTGGAAGGCGGCAGTCCCAGGAACAGCCTTTCAATGCACAGTAACTCACAGAGGCTGAAACAAAAATCCTAATCCCAATTTGAAAAATGATAAAAATTGGCACTTTGTGTTAACCTAGTATAAAAGTTCACCTGAAGATCATTCAGCTCAATTAAAATATTACGGTCAATCCCCACTACCACATTGAAGGGCTTCTGGCCACAAACCAAGAATAAGGAAACTCAAGCCTCCTTATTGTCTGACTCCAGTGTTAATCCCTACATGGAGCCTTATTAACGCTGGCTTTGAGTTTGTATTATCTTGTTATTGGGGCAGGAAAACCAGCAAATCCTCAAGAACTCAGAGTCTTTCCTGAGGATTTGAATTAGAAGTATAAATTTGTGAAGCACATTTCTTTCCATAGTTATAGCAACAATCTTTGATACATCCTTTTCATATGAAGACCAAAGAGCAAGTAGCTCTAACCTTTCCAAGCGCTTTAAGGAGTCATGCTCACTGTACACACGCCATCCTGTCATTTGATGTTTGGCAGACCTATTGATTGGGGAAAGAGGGGAAAATAGTTCATATTTCAATACACACAAAGCAGCAGCTTTTTGGTTTTCCCCACAAAAATTTAAGCAATATTCAGTGTAACTACAACACTGTCTTTAAATAAAGGAACTCTGAACTATATGATTAAGTGCCCAAATAGTCAATGCACGTGTTTACAGAAACGCTGGGTGATTGTATCTCACATCCGTAACGAAGAAGATTCTTCTATCAGAGGAACTTTCTGCCGACAGTTTATGCACTCAAGCATGTCCTAATAGAAGCACCACCTACACACTTCAAGCAGAATTAGAGCAGGACAACCGAACACCCAATCCCAGAACCAAGAGGAGATCTGGGAAAGGAAGAGGGGAAGGACATCTCTAGCTCCCAACTGAGGGGTGCGGGGAGGTTGCAGAGGATGAACACTGGGAGGAATATCAACACATCACGGAGGGCACAAGCTGTCGAAAGGCTTCTGAAATTCAGTGTCAGAAATATGATGTAGATGCTTTTAATGAACAATACACACAATACTCTTTTTCCAGGTTCTATGCTCGTGACTTCAGCAAGATGTTGAAGTACTGACCTCACAACTGTTTCATAAGATGGGCATCCAGACTTGAGAAAAAGGAAGACCTCAACATCTGGCAACTTAGTCTGGCTTCAAACACCACTGACCTCCGCAGGATCACTACTCTCTGATCAAGCACATTCCAAGTATGGGCTGCCTAAGCACCTGAAGGAATGGTAAATTTCATAATACTTTGCAGTGGCCATTTGAGGATTCATTATTTCCCATAGAAGTAATTTAATGTTTTCGTGTGTACAATAGCCCCATCAATATTCAGAGACAGAAACCAGAAAAGCCCAACCAGAATAAGGTAAAATACAATCTTCCAGTACACTGAACAACACTCTGCAAAAATAACTACTCTGCAACAGAAAAATGCTACCGAGAAGCTGCAGCAAAACTAGCAGTAGAACTTCAAGCTGAACACGCCTTTTCCTGTCTTCTATAATCTGATCTAGCACTTGCAGACATGTCACAGAAGTAAACAGGATCCAGAGGTAAATGCATATCCAGTCATCCTTACTGTATCATCTATGTCTGCAGTTCTATGCAAATGCAGACAGAATAAAGCCTCATCACTGCCCCTGCGTGCTGCAGGTTCATGGCATAAAAAAACCCTCCAACATTCAGTGTAATCTGCAATAGGCCAAAAAGTATCAATCTGAAGATCAACAACTGCTGGTAGCAAACATCCAAACCCACCCAAAAGCTATCTTTAACACAAACAAACCTTTAACACGTTCAAAGCTTATCGTGCATCTGAGCAACTCGGCTCTCATCCCACTTTTCCACTCCGAGAATTAGAAGACTCCTGGAGACTCCTTCAAAATGCTTCTCTGTTAACAACTCTCGCAGCAAATTCAAGAAATGCAAGTTCACAGCAAATGCACTGAAGTGAGAGGCAGCGTATAACGGCACTCTCACTCAGAAGTGCTTTCGGCAGTGTTACCAGATGCGCAGCACCAGCACTAGACACTCCTCAGCTGCCAGTGCCTCAAAGCAAATGTCAACGAGAACACCAAACCTTTACAACCACTTCACCGTATAGCTCACGAGTATAAATACAAAGACTAGGAAATGCCTAGTTAAATTGGTTTGCGTGATGTAGAATTAAGATAATGGGTATGTTTATCCAAGTCATTTCAGGAGATTTTTACCAGAAATCAACTTGCAATGAGAAATCTGAAATGTTAATCAGATGTCAGAAAGCGTTAGGCTGATTCAGACTAACTCTGTAACTAATCCACGTTAGCCATCTCACGAGAGGCTGTAGAAATAAGCTTGGCAGATGAAGGAGAGAAAGCCTGGGGATGACCAGAATCCTAAGTGTAAGTTAGAGGAACTGACTGAGCTACAGAGTCAAAATAGTCTTCAGTTAACCATGTTAGGAAGACTATCACCCAAATGATTTCAGTTTGTAATAAAATTTGAGGGATTATAATATTAACCACTCAAGAAGTATTGAAGTGGCACATATTGTACTAAGCTGCAATTAGGTCTTTCCAGTTTTAAAGCACTGCACAAGCGTGAACTCATGAACTTTCATAAATACTGTTGTTAGTGGCCAGAAGACCCCTATTTTTATACCAAGGAAAATAAATCATATTGACTATCCCCATGACCACTTAAGTTAACAAAATGAGGAAGGACACTCCAGCGAACTAGGCATGGAAAAGCTGATTTCTAATTCCATTAAAATACAACCAAGTTCTGGGTTTTCCCCTCTCACGCTGGTATAAAAAGACCACATTGTTTCTTTAGGCTTCTAGCATCATCTCTGGCATTGTAAGTGAACAATGATGGAGAAAAACGAAAAAAGCAAGAACAGCTCGATGAGCTCTGACAAACGTACATTTATCCTTAAGTTTTAACCACATATATGCAGAAACTTTAATCTTAAACCCTCTTTCTCTGTACTTCCTATCTGTCCAAGTTACAAATAGCTTCTAGAACTACACGCTCTTGCTTCCTTTCCTCCAGAATTTCTATGTAAATTTTGACAGTTTTCACTCCTTATTCATCACTGTTCTGTTCTTCATTTGTTCACTTCTACCTTTGCCCCAAAGTGTCCCACTCCCCTGACAAACAATACCTTCCCAGCATTCCTGCCTGTGCTCTCTTAATACAAACCATGTTTTTCAGTGCAGTGTCAAACTCAGTCTAGCGAAAAAAAGGTAAAGCTCACTTAACAGTCTGAAAAGAAGTTAGAATACGCACAGTCAGATAATACTCTTCTACCATGCTCAGTCCCAGCATTTTACTGTTTTTTAATGCCACTTTTCCCTCTCTCCTACTCACCTAATGATTGCTGATCTCCCTTTTCATTACATTTTTTGCCACAAGCAGTTGAACTGGAAGTAAAACAGTATTTTTCTCTTATTCCCCATCCTACAATGCTAACAATTTTCAGTCCTGAATCCTTACTTTGAGAGTCAGTACTGGACACAACTGAACCGTCTGCATCTCTTCCAAATTCCCCCTGCTATACCTCCTGGCTCGGTTTGTCACTCCCTCCTTAAACATTTTGTCTTCCTTCCATATTACAGCACGTCTAAACTCTCTGAACACTCTTCTACAAAGCCTATCAGCAAGTATGGCAAAAATACGCACTGCTTTCAGGAGTTTTCCGCCATTGTGCCGCCCACATGGAGCTCTGTCATACCTTAAGCTGGAAGCTTACTGGGGTAAAACAGAGACTTCACGCTTGGCCAGCACTGATCACACTGCTTGTACTCAATACAATGACATCATTCAGCTTCTTTTTTCTTTTTTTTGTTGTTCTTTCATGTTTATAACTTGGCTCAGGCTGAGATTTTGAAAGGATTTAGGAAATAAAGCAATGTAAGCATAAATATAACAGTTACCTTACTTTCAAAAATTAGTATTAGGACAGTACTCAACTATTAAGAGCACTTAAAAAAAATATATTCTTGAGTTCCACCATCATGACACGATACATCTACATTTTTGCAGAGAACATTATACAGATTTAGGGATTTCCAAAAGAAAGAAATAGGTTTTTTTCTGTCAGATTCAGAAGAGCACATTCTTCAAATCCTACTCAAAGTGAAACTCTGCATATGCTTCAATTATGGAAAGAACCTACTTCTCAGACTCAAGATGACAAAATAGTAATGGCTCCCTCTTCCTTTGGTACTCAGCCTGAAGTCACTAAACATGCCTAATCAAAGACAAAACAATTTTATCTAAGCAATTTTAAAACAGATCACGCCAGCACAGCAATCACATCACTAGAAGTCCCATCTGCACCAGAGGAAGACCCTGACTATAGTAGAGCAACTACCCTTTTATGATCGCTTTGAAGGCAAAATCCAAGGAGCAAGAGGTCTCATTAGAAACTTATTTACATAGCTCAGAACTAGGCTGGGCAGGCGATAGGCTACTCGAGCACCTGCCCATTCTGCAATCTCTAGAAGACATTCCATGATCAGGGCAATACATATTTATAGAGTATTTACACAACCTATTTAAGTCAGAGTATGATTACACAACCATTCATAATAGCTCAACAGGAGACATCATCAGCTATTGTTCAGATTCACACTAACACAAAGGTTATTTTTAAGACACAAAAACACAAAGCCACTTAGGTTTAAGAGACCTACAAGAACAGATTTAATCTATTTTAAGGTTCTCAACCCCCACCCCCACAAAACCCCATGTCCCTGGCATTTACTACACAAGTCTATGAACCAATAAACAGCAAATTTAACTTAAATTCTTTGTTTCCTTTTGCAGCATTTGCATGGAAACGGAGCAAAGGGACTTTAGCGGTCACGGGCAGTTAAAGCTCCAGTTCAAGAATCAAGACACGTTTCTTTTTCCTTTCCGAACCCACTATTGAATTGTATACTCCATCTCAACCCCACTATTAAATTGTATACTCCATCTTCAGCTGAGAACTTCAATATAACAAAAATCTCATTACATGAGTATTAACATAGACATTCAAAATTAAACAGGAAGTATACAGAGGGAATGTTTGCTAGATTGCTCAAATTGGAATAGAGAAGGGAGTGGTTTTTAAATTCTTCTCATTAACCCATGCATACCTTTTCTTAAAAACTGCATTACTATTCAGTCTTCCTTTATTGCAAACCATTTTTTGGTGTTGTTTTTTTTTTTAAAGTCAGTGCAGTAGTTAACAAAGGCTGGAAATAATCGTATGTTAAAAACATTACACAGGTACCAGCTTTGTTACAAAACATAAAAGCCCTCTATACCTCAGCTTTCTCACATATGAAATGAGTACAATTATGTCAGAAGCTCTTTATTATTCTTGTTTTTTAAAAAAGTGGGGGGAAGGAGTTAAATGCATCTGTTTGCAATACCACAGTGTAAAAGTCTACCATTCAAAAATGCTTAAGATCCATCAGGAGGACGCCTGATCAGTGTTTTACGGAAAAGCAACACAGGAACAAGAATCATACACACTCAATTAAAAACACTGAAACACAAATCTTACCAGCTGGAATTCTCTGCGCCTGTCATATGCATGCTGGATACCGCTATCCGCCCATAGAGCTCTTATGGCTGGAAGGTACTGTAAAAAAACGGCCGTCTCCACCATGCCTTGCGCCACCGTGACGGACCGAGTATCAAAAGCCATCATCGTATCTCCATTACTCTGGTTAGCAGGATCTCCCCAAGGGATATGAAGTTTCTCTCTGGCATCTACGAGGACTCTCACACCTTTAACAACATGAAAGAGCATCGCAATTAGAGTTTCTCAGCATCTACTATTTCACTAGCCTACAAATCTGCAGATTCAAACAATGCACTTACTCTGTACAGTCAAAACTCAATAGAACTATCCAGCCAGCAGAAAATCAGAAAGTTTCTGAAAAATTGACTCAAAGCACTACCTTTTCGGATATTTGCTATCAGAAAAACATGGCCATGATCAACAGTATAATATCCACAGCACAAGCTTAACTCTTGAAAAAGTGCCGTCTTTAATTACTAAAGACCCAATCTGCGCTACCAAGCAAACTTTTCCACAGATATTTATACTTCCCTCTGATCTCCAGAGCCATTTTACAGTCATTAAATTTACCTGGCACAAATACAAGACAAACGAAGTGTGTTTAAAAGCTTATTTCAGAATATGTTAAACCATCTAACAGCTTATTTTAAGGTTCCCTAGTCTTTGTATTCTTAGGAACTTGGCATCCAGTTATATCTAACTGTAGAGCGTTATCACTGCCTTTAACATTTTCAGAGATATGAAGACAACATTTACTAAAATCACAGCACTTTCTGAAAATTATGTTTTTACTGCTTAAGTGCACAAGAAGTTGTATCACCTAAAGGCTTCTCCACACTTTTTGTTGTTTTGGTAAATAGCGCCAAGGAGAAACGGAATATTTTAAACTTCTCTTATACAGGACTTTAAAAAAAAAATCATTGTGCTGATACCAACAATGCAAATGCAGGGAAATTAATTCTGGTAGTAAATTTACCAGTGAAAAAATAAAAAGAAAAAAGAAAATTCCAGAAAGAATAAGCAACTGTAAAGTTATGGGGAGAGGTATAAGGAACTAAGAAGTAGCAAAAAATGACTGTATAGTAACATACTTATTCAACACCAAAGTACTTTTTCAAGGTTCATTCTCTTTCCATTATTCTTCTATCTGTCAAAAGCCATGACTGCAGGAAAGCAGCCTCCAGAACAGATCTGCAGTCCCTACGTGTATACTTTCATGAAGTAGGAAGTACCTTATTTTATTAATAAACTATAACCTGGCCAACGCACATGCTCGTGATTTCTATTGCCTTGCTATTTATAGCTTTTCCAGGCTTGATTTGTAAACAGTTTTGTAAAACCATTCTCTTCAAGAGCCACTGGACCTCAGCCCCCTTCAAGAGCGGGGCTGAAGTCTGACAATGCTTTGCTGTTTTGAGAAACTCAGTTAAGACGTTGCCTATTAAACAGTCCAAACCAAAAATCTGACAAGTGATTTAGATAAGAACCAGAAACTAAGTGAGGATGACAGCAGTGAAATCAAGAGCCCGCTCCTAAACCATGTGTTTTGGCAACGCATCTATGAAAAGTGGCTCTGTGTGCGGGTTTCTGTTAATTGATGTATCCGCCTAGTTTCCAACATGATGGCAACGTTCCTTCCACCGCGGCGAAATGCGGAGGGCGCTTCCTCCTCAGGCACAGGACACCTCTCATCCTCACGCACTTTCAGGTGCATCTTCCCCCCGTCCATTACCGCTCGTTACCGCCATCGCATTACCAGGAAACGCCAAAGCTCGGGACCTTACGGGACTGGAGCCGCTGCTCCCAGGGCAGGAGACGAAGCCGCCCTCCGCAACGCGGCGGGCGGCGCCCGGGCCAGCGCCCGTCCCGGCGGGGCTGACATCCCGCGGGCCCGCAGCGGGGCTGCTCGCCGGCCGCTGACGCTCGTCCTCGGCGGGAGGAAAGGTGAGGCGGCCGAAAGGAAGGCGGCAGGAGGCACCGACCCCGCGGCTCTCCCCCGGCCCGAGGAAAACCCCGCTCCCGCCCTGAGGGCGCCAACCTCCCCCCCCCTCACCGGGCCGGGCCGAGCCCCCGCAGGCCCAGTGCCTCACGGGGCAGGCCGGCCCCACCACCGCTCACCCACCCTTGATCACGTTGCTGTAGATGGTGGCGCGGAACTCCTCGCGGGCCGCCCGGTCCCAGTCGTGCCCGTGGATGATCCGCATCTGCTTGAGGAAGGTGGACTTGCCGCTCTCGCCCGCCCCCAGCAGCAGGATCTTGACGAGGCGCTTCACGTACGTCTTCTCGCGGTTGAGGCACTTGTCGATCTCCTTGGACTTGCGCTGCTGCTCGGCCTCGCCGCTGGTGAGCAGGCAGCCGGGGAAGCAGCCCGACAGCACGGAACGCGACGGCAGGAAGTCCGCCATCTTAGCGAGCACTGCCAGCGAGGGGAGCGGCCGCCCGGCCCGGCCCGCACCAGCCCGCTCTCTGCCCGCGCATGCGCGCCCCGCGCCCCGCCCCACCCTGCCACGTGACGCACGCACGCACGCCCAGCCTCACACGCCCGCTCACGTGACCGCAGGAGCGCCGCTGCCCGCCGGCAGCCGCGGCCCGCGTCACGTGACGCGGCCAGGGTCTCTCCGCGGCCCGCCCCGGACGCGCGAGGTGGGGGGGGAAGGGTGTGTGAGGGGGTGTCACGTGACAGCGCCTCGCGCCCGCCCTTGGCGGGAGCCCCGCCCACGAGCGCCGCCTCACAGGAAATGGCGGGAGGCGGCGGCGGCCGTTCCCAGTTCCAGCTCCGGCACCGGCGGGGTCGCGTTCGCAGCCGGAACCGAAGCGAAGTGTGAGGGAGAATGGGGCTCAGGTTCAGCCGGTCCCGGCGACGGCACCTCTGCGGCAGCCGCCGCAGGGAAGCTGACAGGCTAGCGGCCGGGGGAGGTCAGGCCTCGGTCAGGGGAGCAGGATGAAGCTTGCCAGCTAAGCAGTTCTTGTTCTCGGTATAAAAAGAAAATAGTTTCGTTAAAACGCTTTGAACAATCTGGCACGTACTTCCTCTTTGGTCCTCTGAGAAGAGCTTTCCAGTACTACAGGGACCCGGCATCAGGCTGAACAAACACACCGGTTCTGGGCCTCGTGCGGGGGCTGTGCGCAGGCAGAGTGATAAAAAACGAGTGGAACTTTTTATCTGTTACTCAGTTAAAAGAAGTAAAGGCAGTATTTTCAAGTGCTTAATAATAAAGTTTTCCTGATAGTTGACAACCCTTCACGTGATGGGTAGAGCAAATAATAGGTAGAGGGATATGCAAGGATTTAAAATCCCCCACTTTGTGTGACCCATCCGTGAGCACCATTGTTCCGTTTGTCATTTGTGCAAAAAATTAACTTGCCATCAATTAAACCAGCGTGGTACAATGTGGTACAACTGCTGCCTACACAGAACTACACTGACTGAAGATGTGGTCCATAAGATGAACGGCAAAAAGATACAGTAAAGTTTTGTATTTACTTGTTAATGCAGTTTTTCAAAACTACTCGGAGAAGCCTTACATTGTGCATGGTGGTGAGAGCAGCAAGTCTGTGGTCTCGCGTGCCTGCTCACTGACACGTTCTGTAGGCTTAAGGATGGAGATAAAATACCTACGACTGAAAAGCAAGCACACCTGCACGTGTGGTGTAGCTCAGCTGAAAGCACGTACATCCATGTCATGCTTTTCTGACATGGCTATTTATATAGTGCAGAAATCATCAAGAAGCAAGCACGTGTGTAAAGATTACATTAAATGTTTATCTCTCCTTACATGTTATTAACTTTTACACCTGCTGACTTCTTCTTTCAAAGTTTCTCTGCTTTTTCTGACAATAATATTAAGTTACAAACAGGAAGAAGTGACCGAGGAAACTGTGAGATGAGTTTTGCACAAGGAAATGCCACTTTGTCTCAACTGGAACTGATGAAACTTCATCAAAATCCACCATGAGTATCAGAGTTCACACCTTAGACAGGGGATGGCCCCACATGGAGATAAATTCCACATGAATTATTCCATATGGCCTTACAAAAAAAACATTTCTCATAGGAGAACAGGATGTGGTATAAAATTCATACAGTCGTCCAAGAAGCACATTCTGGTGGTCTTGGTACCGATGCAGAAGCCAGTCGTTCCTGAGCTCTAGTCCAAGTTTTAAAACAACTAAGGGATCTTGGCTGGTTTGGCACAGTTCTCATCTCACCTTCAGAAATGCAGAGGACTCCTGAGTTTCTACCATTCCTCTTGGAGTTAAGTAGTTCTCAGAGAATGAAAAATCCTACCAATGTTTCTCCTTTTGTGCTTCTTGCCTGCAAAGTGAAACTGGAAACAGCACTTGTGCTTTCCTTCAAAAAGTTTAGTGTTCTTGCTAAGAGACAATGAACATTTATTGCCTCTTAGTGAAGGAGAGAGTTAAAAACAAGAGAGCCAAGAACAAAACATAGAAACAATATTGCTTGCCTACTTTTTGAGAAGCTAATTAACACCTACCAGTGAAGTATAACAAAAAAAAATAATGCCATAAGCAGTAGAAGCAGATTAAGAAAATCATAGTCATGCAGCAGAGAAGACAACCAACAGCCAAGCTTGCACAAGGGTGGCATGAGTCCTTGCCTTCCAGGCCAGCAGCGAGATGCACCTAAAACCTGGGCTGCAAGAGTAAAGGATACCTGAATGAAGGAAGAGTAAAAGCTGTTTTCTGATGTCTGCCGACAGCAGTATCACCTTCCTAATTCAGGGAATCCCTCACCAGAGGCCAGAATGGCTTCAGGACAGACAGGTGTCTCCTACGGCTACCTGGGCTTCCTTTCAAGGTGGCTTTCGTCTCTTGTTGGTCCTCCCTGATAGTCTCAGTTTTGCCCTTTTCCTTCCTCTTTTTCCTCCTTTCATTTCACTTTCCCCCATGAACTTGATTACCCGTTGACTTTGCTATAAAGCCTCCCTTTGCTCTGGCCTCTGCCTCCAGCTGCCCCTCCCAACCATCACGCTCCAGGCATCTGCTTCACGCTGTCCCTCCTGGCGCAGGTCCCTGCCACTCCTGCCTGCTGCTGCCCCACTCTCTCAAATTTGTCACCTCATTCTCTAATACTGTCATCCCACATTTCCAGCTGCTCAGATCACCTAAGTCTTGGGTAGTCCCTGGCCTCCTCCCTCCTCTCCCCTTCACATTCCCAGCAGCTGGGGAGCCCTCCAAAACCTCCTATGTTATCCATTCCCAGTCTTCTGGCACAGGAGCATGGCTGTCAGCGTGCTGCAGAGCGGGAAGGGCTATTCCTGCACTGAGTATGACGGCGTTCCCTGGAGAGGACACTGAAGTGGGCTCAGCGTCATCCAGCTCAGCAGGGGAAGCCAAATAGCTCAGTCCTGGGTCAGGTGTTAACCCAGCTGCATCCTTTCGCCCCAGCAGCCAGGCTTCATCTCTACAGCAGGGTGCGTAAGGTCTTTCTCTGTTTTGCTTTTTTCCTTCCTCTTTACCACTTCTTTCCTTAGCTTTCCTGTCCCTGGAAAGTCCAGGAGTGACGGGAAGCAAATGCTGCCCATTCGTGCTCACAGCTCTTCCCATGTGGCTGCTAAGGAAGCTTCTAAATTTGAGTGCTCGTGCCCTACCAGACAGGACAATGGACTCTGGGGATATTTATTTAACTATTGGCTTGCTGGGAGACCTGGGATTAAGTGATGTCTCTCTCTATGCCACAGTTTGCACTATTTTTTGGTTGTTTTTTTTTTTCTCTTTTGTAAACTGCTTTGCAATCTTCCTGGAAGGAACTACATACTGAAATTCAGCCTCCGCTTGCCACGCTCGCAGTACCATTCTTGTTGCTTCACTTACGTTACCCCTTCCTTCCCCTCAGGGCCGTCCCCAGTTTCCTTAGATAGAAAGGTAGTTTACTCACCACATGTCTTTTGTGTTGCATGATTCAACTTCTGATGTGTGAAGAAGGGGCAACCACGTAGGAAATGTGATCTTTAAAAAAAGGGGGGATTCCCTCTGCAGTGCTTTCCACAAGAGAAAGCATCGAGAATTGTGAGTGGGTCTGTTGAGAATGATCACAGCTTATAAGGCTTCACAAGGAGAAAAGAGGGACAAAATTCAACTCTCACCAGACCTTTCCCCAGCCAGGACACACTCCGTGGCCACGGGTGCAGGCTGAGAGGGATCTGCGGGCTCTGGAGAGCATGAGGGCGTGCACCGTTGCCCTGTGATGCACTGACCATGAGTGTTATTTTCACTATAGCATCATGTTCCTCCTGTGTGGGGGTGTGAACATCCATGTAAAGTTGCAGTTACATAAATAGTACTGCATTTACTGTAGAAAACAGGCAGTGGGAGGTAAATCGGACTTCCCAGGAAACGTCTATCTTCATTATCTAGGATGCAAAAAGGCCAGGACTAACTTGTGGAGCCAGAAATCAGCGGGGAGTCTGCATAGCTGCTGCTGGTGCTCTCTGCCGCTCTTCCTCGCCATTTGAGTCCCTTGCTTTCTTGACCAACAAATTCAAACGGCCAGACTGTCAGGGACTGTGGAATTGTTTGCTTTCCACAAGTGCAGGTTTCGTGATTACAGGCCCAGGAGTGTCTGCCCTTTACAAGCTTGTATAATCTGATTTAAATGCCTCGTGCTTCACGTGGCAGATCTGCCACAGCGCATTAACTGCTGGGGTAGTTCACCTTGGCAGCAGGTGAAATGCGGTTCATCTCTGATCTCGTGTTTGGTGCTTTGGGTCATTTACAGATGTTAACAGAGCTGAATTTACCCTGGACATCTTCTACAGCAAAGTAGCTTTGTAATGGAGAGAGAAATACCCATAGGCTTTATTTTAGCTTGTCAGAGAAGACTAGAAACAGAAAAATATCTACACCTGATTTAGGAGGGGGTGTCTGTGATATATCAGCGGGATTTAAAATTTCTGGAAGCTTTGGAGATCAGCAAGGTTGAAGAGCTCACACCTCAGCTTGAGCTCTTCAGAGCTATTTCTCCTGGATTTCCTGCAAGGAAATTTTTGTTCTTTCTGAACTCATTTGTAGACCCAGTTTTCCAATGCTTCTAATTAATAAGACACCAATATTCCTCTGTGGAACTGTTAAAGTCAGTATTTTGGGGTGAAATGACCATTTTTGCTCCCCTAATATGTGGGGCACATACAGTTGGTGGTGATTGATCCTTTATTTAGGCCAGCATTTGCACCTTACCTCGAGTACTTCTGAGCCCTTCCACCACCCAGGAAGGGGAAGGAACATAGCTATTCAGAGTTTGCCTACCAAACCAAGAGACTGAGCTCCATCTTTTTGTGTGCTATTTACCCTGATATTATGTCCAAAAGAATTACTTACATGTATAGAGATCCCATTCTCCTGCCAGTATCTGTCTCTCTCAAACAGAGACGGAATGACTTTTGTCATCAAAATGCCTACATGCCTTCACTGTCCTTTCCCTTGCTTCCTCTGGTTCCACTCTGAATTCCCTCTCTCCTGCTGTTTGCCTCCAGGACCGGCCATGCTACTGGAGTATCTGTCGCCTTTGCAGTTTCAGAGAGCCACCATGATCTGAGCTTGGTTTTGAAGAACCAAACTGCACCTCAACGCTTAAAGTGTGAGACACTGCAAACGGGTGAAGAACTCTCCTTCTGCTCCTTTTGGCCATCAGCTGATGCCTTGAAGCATGAGGTATGATAACTTTGATACCAGCATGTGGAATGACAGAGGTTACTCATAACCGCTAAGTCACCTAGCAGCATGAGGCAGAGAATGGTGGAAAAGCCTTCTGGAAAGTAAGGAGTGTGTGATCCAGTGGCTGCTGTGACTCACAGGGGGATTTCACGTGGGAGTGACTCTGAGCAGACACAGGAGAAAGGCTTTCCAAAGCACTGGCTTGCACAGATACTATGAAAGAGCAGAGAGAGAGATAAAACACTTCCATGAGGGCAGCAAAGCACCTGGGAAAGCAGTCTGTGCCTTCAGGGTATTACTATGAATGGAAAAATTGCTCTGCTCCGAGCTCAGAGCCAATGTGCTTTCCTCAAGTGTGTGAACCACAGATCGTAACGTCAGAGCAGTCACAAACACCATGGTGGGGAAGGCACTGCCCCGAGAAACAGTTATGCATGTGTGCGGGAAGCGTGGGCGCTCCCTGTGTGACTTGGAAACATGGATGTGTGATGTGCACGCGGATGGAAGGGTATAAATGTGCCTGTACGACCTGTGCCCGCGTGTCTGTGAGACACATGGGACTATTCTGGCAGCGTTGGGTGGGATCTGCTGCTCATGGAAAGCGTGGTGTGAGTGCCTGCTCAGTACGTGCGCACACATGGCATGCTGCGTGTACCGAGGTGTGAGCGCACACTCCCGTGGGTGCTTATTCCCTGTGTGGTGTGCAGGGAGGTAGGCGCACCGCATGTGTAGGTGGCATGATGTGCAAACGGCAAGGTGCCCACATGGCTGGCAGGAATTCCTGGGAATCCCTCATACAAGCCTTGGCACAATTCGATTCAGCGTGAGTGAGGACCCAGCCCTCTCCTCCCACCCGGCTGTGCTGGCAGGCCGAGCCCTCGGCAGCAGGAGGAAATTCCAGTTTTCTGAAGAAACCAGAGAAACGGAGCTCTTGGTTTCCAGTGCTGCCAGTCGGGTACTGTTCCCCCACCCACTGGCATGAGACAGCTCCATTGTGAGGAAGCACTCTGTAACCCTGTGGTCTTCCTCTGGTCACTATTAGTCACAATTTCCCCACATGACAAAGCCACTGACTCCCCAAAAACCACCTGGCCGGCTCCTGCATCTGCAGCTGAGCCGAGCTGAGCTGACCAAGGCTGGTGGCATTCAAGGAGCCTGAAGCACTGCTTACCTCTTGCACACACACGACGCTCAGTCACAACAGCTTGGTCTTAGGTGCCGTTGGTTTAGAATCATAGAATATTTTGGGGTGGAAGGGGCTTTTAAAGGCCATCTGGTCCAACCCCCTGCCATGAGCAGGGACATCTTCAACTCGATCAGGTTGCTCAGAGCTCCATCCAATATGACCTGGAATGTTTCCAGGGATGGGGCATCTACCACCTCTCTGGGCAACCCGGGCCAGTGTTTCACCACCCTCAGTGTAAAAAAAATCTTCCTTGGATCTAGTCTAAATCTCTCCTCTCTTAGTTTAAAGCCATTGCCCCTTGTCCTATAGCAGCAGGCCCTGCTAAAAAGTCTGTCCCCATCTTTCCTGTTGGTCCCTTTAGGTACTGGAAGATCGCAATAAGGTCCCCCCAGAGCCTTCTCTTCTCCAGGCTGAACACCCTCAACTCTCTCAGCCTCTCCTCACAGCAGAGGTGCTTCAGCCCTCTCAGCATCTTCGTGGCCTCCTCTGGCCCCGCTCCAACAGGTCCATGTCTTTCCTATGTTGGGGGCTCCAGAGCTGGATGCAGTACTCCGGGGGGGGGGCGTCTCACCAGAGTGGAGCAGAGGGGCAGTTTTACCCTGGCTCCAGACTAGGAGTGTTTTGGGGGAGGGATTCTCCCCTCTCCAGAGGAACCAGCAGTGCGTGGGGGCTTTGCCAGCTCCTGCCTCCCCCTCAACCTCCATCAGCCCCCTACCCTGCTCCCAGCCCCGCCCCGGGCCCCGCCCCCGGGCTTGGCCCCGCCTCCCCCGGGTGGGCCCCGCCCCCGCCGCGGGCCGAGCGCGTTCCCACTAGCGCCCCGAGGCGGCAGCCGCGCCGCCCCACGCCTTCATGTAAATGAGCGTGGGGCGGCGGGTGCTGATTGGCTGCGGCGCGCAGCGCTGGCACCGCCCCCGTCAGGGAGAGGAGGCGGTGGCGGGTGGCCGCAGCCAGGTGCGCTCGGCCGGGGCTGCCGCTCCGCCAGCCCGCTCCGCCCGCCGCGCTGCCCGGTCCGGCACCATGACCGTCACACGGCTCGACCAGGGCCAGCGCCACCGCCCGCGGATGGCCTTCCTGAAAAAGGTGAGGGCTGAGCAGCGTTGAGGGTTCGGCTGCATCCCTCTGGGCATCAGTACAGGCGGGCACATCGGGGCGGTGTCCGGGCGGGGCGATGCGGTGCCTGGGGCAGCGCTGACCGGTGGTCCGGGCGGGGAGGGCCCGTGTTCATAGCATCCTGCCCGGCCATGGCTTTCCGGGGCCCCTCTGGGGGTGTGGGGTCCGAGGGGTGACAGCTCCATTCCCCGGGGTTTGAGGCTGCGACCTGTTGCAGAGCCTTGTGGATTCCAGCTGGCACTGGGGTTCAGGCTGAGGGGCAACATATGCTGGGGTCACAGAGGAAATAAAACGGTAATTTTGCTTATTTTTATAGCTTATCTTCAGCTGCATTATTCTCTTGACATGTTTTCTCCCTCTCCCATCTTTTTCCCCAAAGACCCTCAAAACTGTGTCATTTCCCAGGGGAAAACCCATCATCTGCATCACCAGGCCACTCAGCTCTGGGCCACTGTTGGTCCAGCGCACGCGTTCCCAGTGCTTCCACCTGATGTCTGCTTTCAGAGGGTGTATCATGGCCAACTGTCTGCTCTCTGCCTCTTTCCACTTTTTCAGAAATGAGCGTATTTGTGACCAGAAACAGTTGAAAGAGTAGGAAGATGTAGGCCTACGCTTTTGGATGTGATGCGTAATTTTGTAAAACATTTGGTGTTTTTTTTTTCTGTAGCATTCATTCAAAAGCGTAGCCAGTTTCAGTATAATTGGTATCTGCAGATTTTAAAAAGCAGAGTGTTAAGCTAGCTTTTCTCCCACCCACCTCTCCTGCCTGTGGCTTATCCTGTTGAGTGGAATTAGCTGAATTTCTAGTGACAAGTACAGCTAGCCAGTAGCTGTTCAAGTTGTAGTTAGCTCTTCTGCAACGCCCACGACCTGAGGAGGATTCCAGGGGGAGAAGGGGGGAAATTTGGGGCTATTCAGTGCTAAGGCATGAGCCTGGCAATACAAGCACCGTACTTTTTAGGTTAGAGGAAGTAAAGAAGGTGTTTTCTTTGGTGCTAGGTCTTTGGTGCTGTGTCTTTCAAGGTAAATTTGGCTGGGGAGCCCTGCCAAAGGAAATACTCTGTGCCAAATTCTGCACGAAGTAATATTCTGTGGAGTTGCATGTGGGGTGCAGAGGAGAAGCTGTGTGCTTTGAGAAAGCAATCTCCAGCAGCTGTGTTTTAGCTGCTCTGTAGGAGCATAGCAGTCTTTGCTAAGTGCTCCGAGTTCCTCAGGTGGGAAGACTTGTTAAAATATAGTGAACTGCTGTTACAGAGCATGTGCCACTCACACTGTGAGCAGTGAGAAGGTCAGAGTAGTTCTAGTGCCTTGCAAGTCTAAGACCTGTTAGCACAAGGAACAGAAGCTCCCGGATGGTCAGCAGAAAGGTTTTGGCTCTCATCTCTGCTTTCATTCCTGTTGTTTTTTTCAGACTCAGGGAAGCCATGCATGGAGCCTTGGCTGTTATGTGGCAGTGTGGTCTGTATATGGATGGCCGCGTCCTCAGGGCTCCCCTGAAATACCAAGCACCTTTGGGAGCTGAGGATGCTCGGCACACATCCAGCGAGCGCCTTGCAGACTTAGATCCACAAGGAGCTAAAATCCTAGAGAGAAGCTTTGTTAATTGCTTAAGCCTGTGCTCAAGCTTTGCCACCAGCTGGCACATAGGCTGTAACTGTGGGTTTGCGCCAGCCGCACGGAGGGATTCCTGCCGTGCTGTCAGGCTGCTGCCCCTGTTACGCCTTTGCAGCTGTGATGCATCTCTGTGTGCTGGTTCTCCAGTGGGCAGCTTGTGACTGCAGCAATCCTGCCATCGGACAGGGGAGAGGAAAGGGGTTTGCTTTGGGCGGGGTGGGCAGTGCCATCCGTGTACTTGCTGTGAGGTTGCTCTGACTCAGGCTGGGTGTAGAGCTTGGTCTTCATGGCTGAACCATGGAGGAATCAGGGAGCCCCTGCCAAGGCCCTGCAATGCCTGCTAGTCCATGAAATACCCATGAGTAATGCTTAGGCTGTTTTATTCTATTTTTTTTCCCCTCCTAAACTGTATTGGTAGGAAGAATATTGGCACAAAGGTCTGTCGGGACAAGGAGGAAGCTTCTGAAATGTATTTTGGCTGTATGCGGTTGGCCAGATGCTGTGAGAGCTTGAATCAGCCCAAGGTCTTGGTGCCTGTGCCTGCCCCAGCAGCCAGGATCTGGCCTCTGTTGGGCATCAGCTGGCAAAGCAGGAGGCAGCACTGGGCAGGGTTGTGCTCTCCAGCGGCTGCTGGGCTGTGTGTTTTTCCTTGCTGTGCTACATGAGCTGCATCGTGACTCATACCTTGTGGGTAGCGCTGATGGATGCTGCTCGCCTTTTTCCTCTGCCTCCTCCTTCCTCTGGTCCCTGGTGGCTTTTCCAGAGGCAGCGCTGCAACTGGGGAGGGACCAGCCTGGGGTCTGCAGCATGGCTGGGGGCTTCTCCAGCCTGGCTTTGATTCTCTGGGCTAGAGTCACCATCAGCTGCTGGCTCTCATCTGTCTGGTCATTTCTAGAGGTGTGGGAGCATCTGAATTGGATTTTTGCTGGAAGAAGCTATCCATCGAACTCCTGCTCTCTAAGTGAGGCCCTGGACATGGCTGGTGCTGTGCCTTAGGTCCCATCTTCCCTCTCCCTGTTCCGGATGGGGAGATGCTGGTGCTACACATTTCTGCGGAGCATCGCACTGAGCGAGATATGCTCCGAGCATCTCTGGTGATAGCCTCACACCCAAAGGAAGACCTCCCACTTAAACCCACACAGCCAGAGCTCAGCCAGGCAGGAATGTGCATAGGTTTGGTTTTGTTGTTGTGTGGATTTAAGTAGGAGGCTCGGCCAGAGAGGTGACAGCGGGTCAGTGAGGGAAGAGGGAGCATGTGGAAAGAGCCAGCTACAGCCCTGCCCTCCCCATGCACAGATTTACTTCCTTTGGGTGCGAGATCGCTGTGCACTGGGTGGGAACAGGCCTTCTCCTCTCGGTTTTAATTAAGAAAAAGCAGGAAGTTTTAGGTGGTTAACAATTTATTATTATTTTCTTTTATTTCTTCTTTTTTTTTTCTGATCATCGATGAACGTACAAAGCAGGATTGTTAGTTGTAGACCAAGAAAATAATTGGATTAGCCTTCTGAGGCTGGAGTTGTGATGAAGGACAGTATTGCTACCTTGGAAATCAGAGCAGGCAGGGATGATCTTTGCAAACAGCACCAGGCAGTGAGGGGGGCTAGAACTGGACAAATACTCACGATAGAGAAAGCAGCAGATGTTTAATTATAGCACCAGGAGTGGGCACTCGGCTGTGAGCTGGAGCCTGCTGGGAAAATTTGTCTTTCTTACATGCGAAGCAAAGATGCCTCTGTCTGGGTTGACACCGAGAGGGGCTGAAGTGTTTTGCTGTTGCATGCCCTGACCGTGGGGAGCTGGCGGGTGCCCGAAGGGTAAAGCTCAGAGAAACAAGGATGGGAAACGCACCCAGGGTAACTCACACAAGCAATCCATCAGCAGTCATCTGTCCCCAGTGCTCCCTCCTGTGGGAGAACATCCATGCTGGATCCATCCTCCTTCTCCAGAACCATGGGCACCTCATCAATCGCTGATTGTTTGTGGAGAGGACCTTTGCCCTCCTTAGGGCTTCCCACATGCTCCTGAAATGCAGTGATGCTTTTTCTTATGATCTGCGAGTTCAAGTTTTGCTTTGCACTCAGTGAACCCGGTGACTTCTTACAATCAGAAGGGGGGTAGACAGTTTTCCTGTTGTCTGCTCTGTGGCTTTCAGGGTTAGGTCACCTCCGTGCAGAGATTCCGGTTGATCTGAAGGGAGACCTTGGTGGGGCTCATGCCTCATGGTGGATCTGTGCTTGAGGTGAGCTCACCCCAGAGCCTGGCTCCTTTAGCAGTCCTCCTGCTGATATTTACCTCAGTGCACATCTCCAGCCGTCAGCCAGCATCAGGAAGTGGCTTCTGGCTCTACAAAATTCAAACCAGACAGCACTTCCCTGGCTGAGAGCGTGACAAAATGTGCTAGAGCCCTTAGCAAAGGAAGCAAACATTCCCACTGTATTTTAGCCAGCCCTCCTGGCCTCCTGGCGGCATGCTGGTGCTGATAGCAACTCCTAATCGCCAGCAACCCATAATCAGCAGTGTTCCCTTAGGAGAAGAGGAAGAGACAGGCTGAGTTTTGATCAGCAAAGTGCATGGTTTGCAGCCAGAGCAGTAGGCACCCCTGAACAGCAGCTCCCTGGCTCATCTCACTTGTTAATATATATTATTTCTGCAACGGCAAGAGGGAGCCCAGCGGGGTACAAATGCAACAAGAGTCTGGAGCTCTTTGCTCATTGAAGAAAGGGAACATGCTGTGTTGAGAGGCTGTGTGGGTTTCTGAGCCAATTCCTCACTCTTGGCTGGTAAAGACCAGTTTCTCGAGCCCACTGGGGAGCGAACGGCAGCCCCATGCTGGGGCAGGGTGTGCTGTACTGCTTGCACAGAACAAGTCCTGCTTGAGCCTGGTGGGACCTGCCTGTTGGTCATGGCACTGGGGTATGGTGGTGATGAGCCACAGTGTCTTTACCCCAGTATCCCTGTGTGCTGATGAGGTGCTGTCTGCAGAGTGGACACGCAGTTATGGAGAAAGTAAGTGACTTCCTCAAGATCACCCACGTTTGCTTAGAGGGAACTGAATCTGAATTTCCTAAATTAGTGCCCAGCCTGCTGGGCTGTCTGGCCTCACCTCATCTCACAGCTACACGAGCATCTTTCCACACCTGACCCTGAACTTGCTGAGGCTGAAATTGGGGGTTCAGTTAAAAGATCCAAAAATGTCTTCATATCCATCACTTTGGGTCTGTTTTTGCTATTTTAAAATATTTTATATAAGTATTTATACAAATATTTGTGTGAAATTTTACCAGGCTTCTCCATTTTAATATTAATTTGACACTGGCTTTAAAAACAGTGGAAAATCCATTTTTACTGTCAAGCCCAGAATGCATCCTGTCACTACAGGCTTAAATCCTTACTGAACTTGGCAAGACTTAGGACCAAAGTCACTGTGGTGCCTGTGAAGACAATACCCTTCATTATGCATGAGTGTCATCAAGTCACATTCATTAAATCCTCTAATCCTAGTTAAAAAGCTACAGCCTCGCCTGAAACAAATGTGCAGAGAGACCAAATTGGTCCTGTTGGACCAGTTTTGATTTAATATCTCTCGAAGCAGAAGACAAAAAGACGAGCATCTTCCACAAAGCAAATGCTCTCTCAGCAATCCGATAATATAAAATGAGGAGATGAGGAGCGTGCCCAACCCCACGTGTCTGAGCGGAGGAGGCTCTTGCACTTTTAGGATGGTGCTAGCAAGAAGTCAAATGTAAGAGGAGGAAAATACCTTTGAAAAATCTTCATCTTTAAAANAAAAAAAAAAAAAAAAAAAAGATAACTTGGAACCAGAAATAAAAGAAATCTGGCCCTGAGGGTGAGACTCATCGTCCGTAACATGATCTGTTAAACTCAGGCAGTGAGTCTATAAACGAGTCATCAGCATCCCTCAGGAATCAAAGGCGGGAGATGCTGCCAGATTGGAGGGTGCGTTTCTCTGGATGGTGCATCTCTGTCTGGTGCCTGGAAGGACTGAGATTTGCTGCGCACAGGCAGGGTTAAGACCCCGGGTGGGTGCGTGCAGCCGCCCACAGGAACCGCTGGAGAGTCAGAGCCCGTTGGATGCCTCCTTCCTATGAGCTGGGCTCTATTTCCATGTTTGCAGTCTGCTTTCCCACATGTAAATTCTGGTCCCCGCTGTAATCGGTCCTTGGCCAGCTTTTCAAAGCCTTGGCTCGGGTGGTGGCTGTGCTTTCTCAAAGGACGGGCCGTTCTCATCTCCCCCGGGTCTGAGCTTCTTGATCAGCCCTAGAGCAAAGCGGTGTCCTTTTCCTGTTGCTCTTCTAAAGCCCTGTGAGGTTATTATCTGCAGACCAGAAACAGAACCTTTGCTGTTTGGTCTTCAGCCAAAATATTGCTTATTTTCTTGGTGCATGGTGCAATATCTACAAGTCTGTGCACAGCTGGGGTATTTGTGCAATAGAAGGACAGATTTTATTTCCTCCCCCTTTTTTCTTTCTTATTGCCCCAGCAAATAGCCCACTGAGCCAGAGAAGAACATTTATGGGTAGCAGAGTTTTTTGGGTTTTTTTGTTTTTTTTTTAGCTCAGCTCTCATGGAGTGGTTACATGCTGTCCCTCATCTGCTAACCCTGGCTGTGCATGTGTCTTCTGTAGGACGGTGTGACACTGTGAGTCAGTGTGAGAGCTGACATGGCTTGGAGGTGGCATCTCTGATAGAAAAGGGAAGGTTTGGAGAGGACTGTGGTCATTGCATCAGTTCCTGTGGCATGACACTGCATACCCGTCTGGGATGCTGCCCAGAGCTGCAGTGGTCCTGAGGCTCCCTCCTGTCCATTCTTGTAATATGTCCTGTCCCTGCCATGCTTTGCAGATTGAAGCACTTATGATGGAGATGCAGAATCCAGATACGGGCATCAAAATGCAGACGCAGAGGGTGATGATCACAACCATCCCACATGCTGTGGCAGGTAAGAGCTTTGCTGGGGGAAGGGACTGGGCCAAGGAAGTTCATCAAAGACAAGCTGTGTGTGGACCCCATGGCCACCCCAGGGTTACCACTGCCTGGCTGCATACTGGAGCCCATGTTCCCAATAAATATTTGCTCTACATCCTTTGAGACATACCTGCTCCCTGTTCTCATTCTCACTCGTGTCTCATTTCACTCCTAGCTCTTTGAATCAGACACACAAAGATTGATAATCATGTGCTTTTAGCTGTCTCATGTGAGTTTAACTCAAGTGACCTTGCTTTCTCTTATCGTAGAGGTGAGTAGGTGCTTCAGCCTCCCGACCTGTCATATTCCCAGTGAGGCTGGATCACAAATAAAGATAAATATTAAAATCTGATTAAAATAGGCAGCCTGGAGTCAGACTGAAAGATGGTACTTCAGAAATGAGCAATAAACAATTAATCTCCCTTTTAATGTTTTCTGCTAATAATCGTTTTCCTTCAGTACACAGGAAAAGAACAAAATATTCAACCCACTCTTATGCCTCTAAATGACAGCTTTTCCTCCTTCAAGCAGGCTGAAGAAGAAACAGATGGAGAGCTGTGCTGTGCCGTGTCACGTATGGCATTACAGGCAGCTCTTATCGCGGTCTCCTTTGTGCCTGCTAGTTCCTTTCACAGGGCACGATCACCACCTCTGCTTCCCTGTTCTCCAAGTCTCCACAAAAGCTCTTGTGAGGCATCCTTTGCTATAAATATTCACACATACTGTACCAAAGTTTCCTTCTCCTGCTTTGGTCTTTCTGCAGCACTTTGAAATCCAGAACAAAAACTCCCACTGAAACCAGTGAACTTGCTCCAGGCAACTCAGGAGACAACTTAGCCAAATAGATTAATTTTTCCCCACTGTATTTGCAAAGCCCAGTAGGCCCTGTGTGTTGTTTGCCCCATTTTTTTTTTTAAAAAGGAGGAAGCAGAGGCACTGAGATGAAGTCACTTGCCCATGGGTACAGTCAGTCAGTGAAAGGGTAAGGAGAACTTGGATGACATCTGAAGCTTGTTCTCAGCAGCACCCTCCGTGCATTTCAGTTCCTACCATATCCTGGCTTACACAGCTATTATGCAGCTGAACTTGATGGAGTGCTTTGCATCTGCAAAGAAGCTGGCCTTGCCTCTCCTAGCTGTTAGCAAATAGTTAAGGAAGTGCTGCAGAAAAGATTCCCCTGTACTGAAGATGACGTGCCCCCTAGATTAAGTGCAGGGGGAACAAGTACTTCTCTTGATGCCTGGCCAATGCAAAATACCACTTCCTAAAAGTCCATGGCTAGATGATGTGGAGGGAAGATGCCCGTTGACGCTCATCCTCTTTGCGTGCTGTCTGCTTTATTCTGGTTCCTTAACCAGAATTTCTATAAGTTCCCTCTTGCATAAGTCATAAATTCTAGTCAACTTCTGATAGGCAAGTGAGTTCCAGTCTCCTTGCATGGCAGTCATCACTCCCTAAACTGTATTTTTAGTGCTGCGCAAGTTGCATATATACTGATTGGCTTCTGGGTGTTGCAAAAGAGACGGATTAATGTTTAGTAAGGAAATGGTGAAGGCATTAGAGTGGTGGACACAGATCCACTGAAGAGAGTTTGGCTCTTCACGTGCAGGAAGGTAACTAGTTAAATTCAGTGTCAGTAAAATGGCTTACAACAGAAAAGGCAAACCTCCATGTTAAATGCACACCTTTGGGGGAAAATGCTTTCAGAGCGAGCTGTCTAGAAATGAGTGATGAGATAATCCTTTAATTTCATCTATTTCAGGAAGCAGGCAGTAGGATAAGAGCTCTGAGCCCCTATTAGAAAGTTAAGTCATCGCTGCAATGTCAAGAAAGGTCAACACCTCAATCTGAAATCCTAGGGGACATTTGGAGGAAAAGACCAATAGTTGATCAGGGAATGAGTACATTTTTGCTCTGTTTAAATAGAAGGAGGTTCCTGAAATATGCCCCCAGAACATAAAACTAAAACTGCTGGAGGCTTGTGCTGACTATGGGTATCACTGGTCACACTCCCAACAAAAGAACTGGGAGAGATGAAGAGTTTGTGAATGCAGAAATCTTGTTTCCCTTCGATATGTCCTGTGACCGCTACAACGTGGGTCTGAGACTTGGACATCCCTTCTGCACTGAACCTTGTGTCCCTTAAAGGACTCGAGAGGACCCGTTACTGGTCTCTTACTAAAATTGAGACAGGATGGTGCTCTGTGAACCTGGAGATACTCTGCAGTGAATCTTTCAAGATAAGATGGTGCAAAATAAGGGGCACTTCACCTTCCCTGGGCGTGGAAGCTGTTGCATTGCTTAAGTCCTTCATAAGCCAATGATGAGGGTTTAAGTGTTGCTCAGGCCATGTGTGCTTCTGCACACTCACCCTGTGCCATCCTGAGGTCACTGCCTGCCTCAGGCTCCCTCTCCCAGGAACTGATGCTTGCTTGGTCAGGAGAAAGCCTGAACGACAGCATGGCCAGTGAGAGACCGGCAATGCATTTTATCTCCGCTTCTCTTGCATGGAGCGTTTGAAAGCATGTTTGCAAGAAGGGGTCTGTGCACTCGGTGAGATCCAGAGCACAGTGAGGGGCGAGGACTGGAGAAGGCTCATTTTCGCCCATGGATTTTTGGCACACTCCCAATTTCAAGCACCTGACATTTTCTTTGCTTTACAGGTAATGATATATTGCAGTGGATTCTCCAACGCTTGCAGATCACTGAGGAAGGTGGGTATTTTTATGTAAAAATTGAGGCTTTTCAGCTTTGAGTAGTAAAAATTTAAGGTCTCCATAGACTAAACCTCTTAGATGAATTCTTCTCTCCTGAGTAGCAGCTCACTTTTAAATTCTGGTGCAGTGTTTCTGTGCAATCAAAGCGTCTGCCTTCTCCCTTTTCAGAGGCACTCCACCTGGGGGACCTGTTTGTCAAATATGGCTACATCTACCCTCTTCAGGAGCCAAAGAATCTTACCCTTAAGACAGATGGCAGCCTGTACAGGTTTCAGGTGAGTTGCATCTTCTCTAAAGCCATTGAGAGGGAGTTCATCACTAGTTTTAGAAACAGGCAGCTGGGGCAATTCCCCAGGAGCTGTAGTCATGAGGCCATGCTGTGTTGTCGTGCTAATTATTCAGTGTGCAGGCAAAAGGAGGAAGGGATCCACAGAGACGCCTCAGGCCAGTTCCCCCAGTTCTGTGTGTCAGATTACAGTTTACAAGCAAACTGTGTTACGTCGTTCAACTAAATTAGCATACTTGTTCAACTTCAAAATAGCCGTGCTTTCTTCCAAATGAGTGTTCCCTTCCAGATCTTAAAGTAGCAAATGGAATCTGTGGTTGAAAATATAATGATCTGGGGAGACTGAATAATGGATATACAGAAAGCACAGTAATAACGGGATGTTATCAAGGTTCATGGTTGGACTGTTTCCCCTGCAATGGGAAATTAGGATACCCTCGTTTGCACTTTGAATGAGGAGTCTGATTCCCACATGGTGCCAAATTGGGCTCCAGCATCCCTGTCTGAGTGTTCAGGCAGCGGTGAGAGGTTGGCCATGTTAACCGACTGCAGAGCAGGAGTGGATTTGATCCTGGCAGTCTGCTGACCTTGAGTCTCCTGCTGTAGCTGGCCTGCACCACTGTCTGAGCTGACATGCAGCTAAGGAGCTGAGGCTCTGAGTATAGCAGAGGAGAATTTCCTCTCCCGCCAGAGTGGGTGGTGCTGCGTGCCTCATGGCATGAGTTCAAGGCTACTGTGCACTAACGAAAGGCTCATTTTTCTGCAGACCCCTTACTTCTGGCCGGCGCAGAGCTGGCCTGCTGATGACACAGACTATGGTAAGTGATAGCATTGTACATGTTTAGGAGGCAGAGTGCAAGCCCTTGTGTTTGTGTGTGCAGTCCTGCACCATGTTTCCTGTTCATCTTTTTGTTCTGTATGACCACATGCAGTGACCAGTCCTTGCATTTTCTTGCGTACTATTTTGTGAATAATTCTCAGTAATGCTGAATTGAGGGAATGCTCTGGATGTGACGGCCTTGTGGTGGCCTTGATGAGAGAAAGTGCTTAAGCTTCCCTTATGTTCCACTAAGATCCTTTGACTGGAACACTCTCTGTTGGGTAGGGAAGACATTAAACACGAGGTTAGATTTCCCTGAGTAGTTAAGTGTATTCCTGGATCTGAGCCCAAGACTGTCTTGCTGTAGATTTGGATCAAGCCCTGCATTTAGAAATAGTTTTTTCTTTATATAATGCACAGTGGCTCCCAATGTCTCCTGATGGCTCTTTCCATATCAATCTTTTGTTGCTTTCTTTATAATGCTTTTTATTATAGGGCTAATCATGAAAGTTGGGCTAATCAGCTTGGTTTGCTCCTGTGGGCTGTGCAGTTCACAGACTGATTTGTTTATTCCAAGATTGTCCTCTGTGGCTTTTATCTCCATTACACTGTAGATCTTCTGGAGAAATTAAAAAAGCCCATTTTAGATTGGAATGTTTTTAATAGAACTGTGAACAAAACATTGGCCTGTGTTTGGAAAACTTGGAGGTCAAACTCTGAATCATGGAATCATAGAAGGGTTTGGATTGGAAAGGACCTTAAAGATCATCTAGTTCCACCCCCCCTGCCATGGGCAGGGACACCTCTGAAGACACCTCTGAAGAACCTCAACATCTTAGAGATTTAGCCCAGTATCGTTTGACCTGTGAAACCCTGGCTGAGTTCCCAAAGGAGGAGTGACTGCCGGCAGAAGGCACACACCATCTGTTCTGCGTGGCTGCTCCCAGCCTGGGCACTGCCTTGTGCCCAGCATCAGCGACAAAGTGAAAGCACCAAGTTCATTTTTCTTCAGTGAGCATTTGGGAGCTTGGAGCTCATGCCTGGGAAGATATTGTAACAAAGATTCCTGTGTTTGTCATGTGGGTAAATTTTTAATTATTCTTGGATTTGTTGGTCTAAGTATAACTGACTGTTTATTGGCTTCTCCTTCCACAGCAATTTACCTAGCAAAGAAGAACATAAAGAGGAAAGGGATTTTAGAAGAATATGAAAAGGTAAGGAGATGTACTTGTTCCATTGCGAGCCCCTCGTTTGCTATAGCTTTAGCCCTCTGTTGCTAATGAATGTAGAGTGGCAAAAAATCACCTCTTCAGTTGCACGAGGTGTTACTCCAGCAGTGTCAAAAGCCAAAATTTTGGAAGTGAAAAAGTGGCCAGTACAGGAAAATACTCTGAAGTCAATGATAATTTTAGTGGGGATAATTTCTCTCCTCGCAGTGATATTTTTGAACTGTTGCAATTCATGTAATTACGTTCAGAACAATCCAGATTTCTTGGCGTGGTTGCTAGCCTGGCCTAGTTGAGCTATGGAGAGTCAAGAAACCCTAGCATGGGAGCGCCTTGTCCAGAATTTTCACACTAACTGCTTTTTTATTTTTATTCCAGGAACATTACAACATGCTCAATCAAAAAATAAACTACAAGTGGGATTTTGTTATTATGCAGGCCAAAGAGCAGTATAAGTGAGTTGACTTTCATTCCCTTATTTGCATCACTGGGGAGGGTATGAGGAGGCAGAGCTTCACTGTCTTAGTACACAGTTAAACTATAGTTTAAGAACATAAACTGCATCTTTAAAATAACTTGCAAGTGCCCCTCAAGATTGTGAAACAAACCTGCCTTTCATATCAGCTTGGGGTTCCTCCATTTAACAAGGAAACTTTGTTCACTTCATACTTCGTGAGTGAAGGATTTCAGTTGTTTTCAAATGACTGGACCCCTGCTTGCAAAGCTTCACCCTCGCACGCTGCACCTGCTTTTCTCTCCCCGCCTGGCATTTGTCCACCAAAGACATGGTGTGGTTTGTGAGAGCGAGAGCAGAGGCGGAGGTGGGTGCCTTTCCTGCTGACACATGCTCATGCCTCTTTGCAAATGGTTCTTGCACATGTGTAAGTGTGCAAGGGGAGGTTTAGATTTTGCACCTGATGTGGCTCCCTGAAGAAGCTGAGGGCTGATGCTGCAGCATGCAAGCCCTCGTTAGAGACAGCTTCTTTTAGCTCAGGGTTGTCCATGAGCATTTGTGGATCAGGCCGCTGGACTTAGGACCTGTTATTGGTCTCGTCAACTATTGCTTGCACATGTCTCACAGCTGAACTGAATGGTCTGAATCAAGAAGCAGTAAATGTTCCCAGCAGGGACTTCTGGAGAAAACTCTGAAGTGCATACTTAGGCATCCAGCCAAAATGACTTGACTTTAGGAGCTGAATCCTTCAAACTCCCAGGAAAGTGAATGTGAGGTGGGATTACTCCTTTGGAGATAGGATCTTTCCTACTTCTGTGTATTCCTTTTACCTTTTTTACCTTCCAGCACAGCAGGCACTGCCTCTGCTGTTCAGCAGCATTTCTGTCTTCACTGGGATGGTAGCCAAGTCGTCAGAATACAGCTCATCAGATAACTGTCTCATTAAACACGAGACTGTTGTTCTTGTAAATTGAGGTCAGACTTGGGCTAAGGGATGCCAAATGCAGTTTTAAAGTTAGATACTGAGACGATGTCTGAACTAGTAGATTAAACACGTCTGAGGCTGTTTGATGATGATGCCGGGGCAGACTGGTGCAGAACAGCCCGCATCCACCCTGTTAACCACAGCAGAGTGGCCACATGCAAACAGTCTTTTGGGAATGCTCCGTTGCCCATGCTAAGTCCCAAATTGTGCCCAGGAGTTGTCTGGGAAAGAATTAGTTGGTCCAAGCCCAAACCATGCTGGTGCTTCTTCTGTTTAATAGTAGAGGTGATTTGGGTTTTGGTGCCTGGGAACACTGCTTGGTACCATTTCCAAATCATTTTTGTGAGAAATGCCTCCCTTTACTGTGAGATGGTGATGAGATGTGTCCGGGATGTATCTCTGTGTGGCAGTCCGCAGAAAGTGCCCGGGGACATCAGAGATGGATAAACATGAGGCAGCAGGACTGACCGCAAGTAGCGCGTTGTTAGCATAAAACTCTACCAAAGGGCTGTCTGTCTAATCAAAAGAGGATGTGTCTGCTCCCAGCTGAGCTCAAGAAGACGATGATTTCTCAAAAGCTACAGTCATGTGTGCCCATGTGAACAGCATGATTTGCAGTCCAGAATTAGCTCGGGTAAGATGTGGTCAGGAGGCTGCATCAGAGCATCGTGCAGTCAGAGTGGAACCCATGTGGCAGGGAAGACTAGAGGTGTGCCCCCTTTCTCATCCCACTGGTTTTAGGAGACCAAAATTCATTAATTCCCCTGGTAGAGTTAAATCCTGTTCTTGGCTTCGCAGGGCAGGGAAGGAGCGGAAGAAAGCGGACAGGTATGCCCTGGACTGCCAGGAAAGAGCCTACTGGCTTGTGAACCGAACTCCTGTAAGTAGAGGATGATGCTGTGTGGCTTTAGTGCCTCGGGTGCCCTCCCTGCAGCTACCTGGGACGAACTCCCCCACGTCAAGGGCACGGTCGTGGGCATGGCCTCTGGGCTGTGCACCCTGTCGTTGCTTCTCGAGGAAGGGGTCAGCCTAGGCCTGCCCTGAGTCCACACTTTTCTCCTTGGTTGCTTTCAAAGGTGCAAGGGAGGGAGGTCCAGCTGTAGTGCCCATGCTTGGAGGGGAGTGAGGCCAGATTTGGGGGGCAGAGCTCCCCCAGGGCGCTGCTGGCCGGGAGCTGCTGGCAGCGGAGCCCTTCGGGGCTTGCGGGTCTCCTCATGCATTTGTGTGAACCACAAAATTCAAAACAAATGAGTTACAAAGCTATTGATGTTTCTTGTTCATTACAGCCTGGCATGCTAGACGTCCTAGAGTACGGATTAGACCGCGTAACGGATCCCAATGAAAATAAGGTAAACCAGGTGAGACAGGGTTTTGTTTCACACCTACTGAATTTGTTTGGGAGGACCCAGACAACATCCCTGGGATTGTGGTTTTTTGGGCACCGCAGGCTGAGCGAGTCAGCTCAGCCATGACAGCCAAACAGGTCAGAAGTTGAAGCCGTCTCATTGTCCAGGGGGTGGGGCCCTCAAAATAGGCTTTGGCAGCATCTTTTGGCTTGAAAATACTATGTCAGCTTTCTTGCCACACAAGTAAGTGTGAGTATTTAGCTACAGGATGTGTTTTCTCTGCTGGTGAAGCTGAATTAAGGAATCCTCTCCCTTCAGATGCTTCTTGTTGCCTTTTTATTAGTGCTGATTGAACTCTGCGTGGGGTTGGGGATCAGAGGAAAGATCCAGGTTTAAAATAAAGTGACAGAATACCTCTGAAATGGTAATGTGTGGCAAGAAAATGGAGAAGTTGGTGTGTTGGATAGGAGACACAATATGTTGCCAAAGAATGCATATTGTATAGCTAGACTGTAAAGAAACAATTAATGAACAGAGACCGTGGAGGCTGTAATGGGTGGGACTGGTTCAGGGTCCACAATAAGACACATGCAGTCAATGGATGAGGAGCTGGAGCTGCTCTTCTCTTCCTCCATCAGTCCTTTTAAGCAGTTTTGCATTTGTGCTCTTAATGGTGTTCATTTGGAAGTGAAGTCAAAGTGTCTCTCAGCAATTAAATGCAAATGTTACTGTGATCACACTCACTGTATTCCCACAACTTCTCATTTTTGTAACAGCCTTTAAACATCTCAACAGCCAGAGGCAGGATAATTGCTTTGGCCAACTGTGTTCTGTTGCTATAGAGACTGAAAATGAGCAAAATGTAGGGTTGGGGTGTATTTTATTTTTTCTCGCTGTAAGTAGCAGCTGCTGAAAGCTTTTTTTTTTTTTTTCCTTTAAGAGAAAAGGAGTGGAGGAAAGGGGGAGGGATGGAAAAGAGGAGTAAGCCAACTTCCCGCCCACAGTTTTACAGCTGACACGGAAGGAGATTTTAGGTTTGCAAACGGTCTGGAAGCCCATAGCTGTCTGCCAGCTGCTTGGTAGCACAGAGGAAGTGAGCTGAGGGATCTCTGTTCAGAACCCACCCTGGATGTAAGAGAGATGGTCGATTCCTCCCATCAGCAGAGACTCCAAGGAGGGCACAAGCCAAAGGACACTAGCTTTGGGGTGACTTCACTGCTTTTCTCCTTTAAGCTGATCTCTGAGCTGTGCCTCCTCTCTGGAGGCTGAGCTGAAGAGGGAAGGTTCTTCTTGCTCCTCTTTTTGCTTTTGAAAGAGCGATTGACAATACATGAGACAGCCAAAAGCCCACGTAGAGCCACCTTTGGACTAACAGGGGTTTTTTTAATTATTATTTCTTCAGACTGCTCTCACGAACACCTGTGGCTCAACAGCCTTTGGTGAGCAGAAAAGATGGCACAAGCTCTGCTGGTTAAATGCTGAGCTGGACTGTGCTTTGTTGGCAGTATCTTACCCCTGCTGAAGGCAGTGCAGAGTTTTATTGATGTTTTCTGTGGACCAAGCCTCTGGCTCTGACATAGGTGAAACAATGAGAGCAGAAAATGAGTGCATGAATCCAGCAGCCATTTATTTGATTTGTGTCTCTGCACTCGCTCAATCTAGCTTCACTTTGTTGTCCAATTAGTTTTCTTTTATCTTGGCAGCTGAGAAAGAAAATATTCCTGGTGATAATTAATTTCTGACATCAGAATGACTTCTTTGAAGCTGATACTGGCATGAACATCTCTCTTTCACTTGCCTCAGACCCTTCGGTGGGCTGCTTCCTCCCTAATTGATAGAGTCCTCTGGGGATAAACAGGTGCTCAGCCAAACATCACACTGCTTTGAAAGGGACTTTTATTACTGACCCATGGGCATCCCTCTCGGTTATAATGAGTTAGGAGTTGTAGTTGGGCAGGAGGAGTAAGGCAGAAGTAGCTGTGCATTGAACAGCTAATTAAGGGATGCTTTAGCCTTTTGTTACCCAGGTCTCAGGCTCATGATCGAGCCTCACTGCTCAGTGAGTTACCAGGCAACTGCCAGAGCCCGCTGACTCGCCTGCAGGTACACACTCAGCTTTTGCCGCCTTCTGTAACCAGAGAGTCTTTCTGAAAGGTGCTTTAGCTTAGCTAAAAATCACTGCACTAGATTCGGGGACTGCTGAATGAAATGCCCTGGCTTGTTGTATGCAGCAAAGCAGCCACAGATCATCGTAGTCATTGCTGTCCTTTAATTTTGTAAGTCTCTGTCAATTTGGCTGCCTGATAAACTCATAATGTCTGCTGCATCCATCACGTCTTTTGAAATAACAGGGTCAGAAGCAGATAAACAAGATAGGGGAGAACCAGCAATTTGAACAAAACTGGGCATATGGACTGTTACAGATCTGATTTCCAGCTGTTGGGCTGGAAGCACCAGCACAGTGGAGATGCATCTTGAGATGATCTTATGCTAGGCTCAGAATTTGCCTCTGGTGTGCGGGGCTCTCAGCTGGCTGCGTGTGGGGAAAGGCCCACATCTGCACCTGAGAGGAGGCGTTTGTGTGTGCAGAAACAGAGCTGTGTCCATGCCGGAGTGCTGTTTGCCACTGCAGTGTCAGAGATGCAGTGCCCACAGGTTTTTGCAATAAAGTGAGTGAGCTGTGGAGGGAGGCCGAGCTATGCTGGCACTGCCCCCTGCTCAGTGGCTGGTGCTTTGCAGAGGATCCCCATGGTCATCCCCCTGTGGTCATCCTCGCAGCTGGCCGAGCTGTGTGCACGGACAGAGACCACTGCAGCATTCAGGGCAGAGTGCGGGTGTGATTTGCAGTTCCCTGGTCCAAAATGAGCTCTGGATAAGTGGCCTGTGCTTGTTCTTCACTCCGAGCTCCATCTGGGCATACACACAAAAGCTGTTGTCCAGCTGTTTATGGCCTCTGTAAACACTGAATGGTGGCCAGATAGGCAAAAACATAATGACCGTTATCTCCACAATGTGGTCAGGAAGACCCACACTGAGAGCAGAGGAGGTCCATGAGAATGGTTAGCTGGAAGTTAGCAGATGTCCCAGCTCTTGTAGGAGCTCATGGCTTCAGCAATATGGATCAGCTCCAGACACAGGGCTCTTGAGCAGGTCCTGGCTTGCTCCCAGCTGAGCTTTGCAGCCGCTGCCTGCATTCATGGAGACCGCTTAGCTGGTGGCAGCGGGGTCTGACGAGGCTGTGCAGGGTGTCCAAATGCTGCTGTGTGTCTTGGGGAGGAGGATCTTTAACAGCACGTGGCACTCGCCTGAGACAGACCAAGGTCTTTCACTAATTGCCATTTTGATTTGAAGCCTGCGGGGCTGGGGAGCTTATCCACGGTAATTGTGATAAGTCACTCATTAAGGGCATTGCAAAATTAATCTCATTATAAGAAATTACTCTTTTGTTCCAAATATTATTTCCTTCCAAATGGGGGTGGTACAGGGCACTTCAGCATTGCTGCTCTCAGTATCTGGGGGTAAGGATGGGTAGGATGGTGGGGACAACTGGTAGTGCTCAGTAGGAACACAGAGGGTATTCAGAGTCCCTTATACCAGCAGTGAAGCTGGAAACTGGTGATGGGAGCACCGTTGGAGAAAGGGAAATGAAATGATGTGCAGCTCTGGGGTGTAAGTGCTGAGATCCTTCACAGTTACTGTGGATTTGAGAACTGGTAAAGGCTGAGCACAGCTAGCACCTGCAGCCCTCAGTAGGGTGTTCGGTGCTGGGCTCCTCTTTGATTCTGCTCCAGTTCAGCGTGTGCCACTACACAGCGATGCTCAGCCCTTCACATGCCATAGTTCCCTTTTCTGGGCGAGCCTTGGCAAATCCCCTCCCCACCCTGGAGCACCCCACCAAAGCCCCTTGGCTTTCCCAGGACCAGCTGTCCAGAGCGCTGACCTACATGCTCAGGCTGTGGCAGGAGGGGATCCTTGGTGTAGGATGCACTTTAAAAAAAAATATCTTTCCATGTTTGCAGACATGGCATTAGCTTTGATTTTTACTCACCCACATATAATTTCTCTGCTGTGATGGCATTTTAATTCATGCCTTTCTTGCTCTGTATAACATTTAACTTACTGTGTTCTTTTTCTCTTTCTTACCAGCTGTTTGTCTCGTGTGTGTGTGGTGTGCTGCCTGCCTCTAAGACCCCTGTAGAAGATAACACAACTTTACTGCCACGTGAGCTGCGTTCAAGCCGTTATGCCAGCATCCACCTGTCCTCACCCCACTGCACAGGCCTGTCTGAGGCACCCACTTGACAAAACAGAGGAAGAAATGAGGAGCTTTTTAAAACCATCTAATGATTTTAACATGTTGATTTTCCTAAAGTAAATTCCCTAGCTGCAATTAAGTTCCACCAAATGGAACAGTTCAGCTGGCACTTGTAAATCTGATGGGGCCTTGGGTTCCCCAAGGAGATAGTGAACTCCTATTGTGCAGGAAATAGCTGGCCTGAAACAGAAACAAAATTCTGTAAAGAGGACGCTTCTAGGACAGTAAACGCAGTGAGTTTCTCTGCACAAGCAGGTGATATTTTTCATTTTTGCCTTCTATTTCTACAGTCTATCTGAAACAATGATGACACTAGAAATGGGGGAAGGAATGGTGCCTACATGGAAGCTGGCCTGGCATCAGGGGTATAGCTACAGGGTGAAAAGCTGTTCTTTAGTCTGTGTGTCCTCCATCGTTTATAAGATGTCCCAGGAGGCTTTGAATCAGCAAGGGATTCTGTTGGCCAAAGATCCTGTTGTCCAGGAGGTTTTTCCTCCCCCTGATGTGTCAGCGCTTACCCCCTTGCACGCAGTTCCTTGTGTGTGGCCAGCAGAGCATCACCACTCATGCATCTACTGTTTGCTTTCCTGTTTGTCCCTGCTGAGATTATGTGCACTGCAGTCATTCAGAGCTGGTCATGATATTTCCAGCAGAAAAAGCTTCCTCCCTTTGCAATGCCACAGTGAGGATTTCTGTTAGTACTACAGTGGCCAGGCTAGGTTTGTGTTCAGATCAGATGGGCTGGCTTCATGGTAGTGCTGTACAGATTGGCTGATCTGCTGCGTATCTGGCTCCTGCTGCTGAACTGGTGAGTGCGCCCCCTCCAAACCAACCAAGTTTCAGCACAATGTGCATATTTTTCTTCCATATAGAGAATAGGTTGTCCCTCCTGGGCAAGACTAGTGACAATGGTTAAAATGTAAAAGCAGATCTGCACCAGCGTCCCCACGATGGTCCCCTCACAAAGCAGCCCTGGAAGAGCGTCTTGCCTTTCCCAAAATAGGGGCAGCTCAGGGTGTAGGTTCTCTGGTGAGAAGATGGGAGAAGCAGGCTGCCTGTGCCATTGATGCTGTGCCTGTGCCTGCTTCATCCCTCATTACTCTCAAGCTGCACTTCACCAAGGCACTCTGCAGACCCATGTCTGCCACAGGGTTAGTTTGATAGAATAAGTCTGGGATGCAGATCTTGTTGGCTAAAACAGGAGATGAAGAACTGAAACACAGCATAAGCTGTTAAAAGCTTTCTGGGAGCATCCCTGACTTAGCTTGTCTTTCCTTCTCCCTCCTCAAGTTTAATTCACACAAAGTAACTGTGCTTCAAAGGAAGCTGTGTGAATAAACACCCTGCAGTTAATTTCTTGCCTTCAATTGCTTGCTCATTTGTGGATGACATGTAACATAGTCTGAGTTATTCAAATCACAACATAAGCACCCTTTGCACAGCAGATACTGCTTCTGAGGCTTTTAATTGTGGTGTTTATATTTTGCAATGTGTTGGTTCCTGTCTCCTTTAGCTAATATTGAATGATCTAATCTGTGTCTCGTAAACGAATCTATTTTAGCTCCATTAGAATAACCCCTTAATTGAAGGCATACAGGCAGCCTGTGATGGAAGAAGCAACGCTAAACAGTAAATACAGCTAATGGAACAATTTACGGTGTGTGGATGCTCTTAGCTTTGATGATACCCTGATTAGCTGAGCTGCTGTGTTTGATTTTAATTGTAATGAGAATTAATTGGAGAGCACTGCACAACGGCAGCCCTGCAACGGTGTTTTCATGTCTCAAAAAAGGGAAGTGAAAGCACTCATCCAAATTTAATGATTTTTGTTTATTTTACAGAAAAAAACTATGGACGTTTATAGGAGAGAGGTAAGTGGTCCTTCCCTCACTTTTAGGTGTTCATCCTGTATATATTGCTTATGTCAGTGTTGCATGGGGGCTCAAAGCCCCCTTTGCAGGGGATAAGCTGTTTTAAAAACACCTGGGTTTTGCTGGCAGAGTCTCTGCCCCATGAAGGTTTTGGTCAATGTGCTTTCGGGACATTTCCTGCCACTGCACCTCCCACTGCAGACAGCCAGCAGCTCTCCCAGTGACAGGAAGGCTCAAGCAAGGACAGACACCAGGGCTAATATCCAATAGATCAAAATTAGTAGTGGGGAAATCGTAGGAGATACATCCAGTGGCGTCAGTGTAGAAACAGCCAAGGATCAATGATAATTACATGCTAAATCATCCAGAGCATTTGTAGGTGCCTAGAATGGTAGCTATTATCCAATTTTTATATAGCGTGGGGAGTGCTTTTTAATTACTAGCACATTGCAAAATGCTCTTCTGACATTTGCAATAAGCTCAGTGAGAACAGCCGTTTTACTAAGACAGTTTAGGGATTCTCTGATTCCTTGGATAGCCAATAATTAGGGAAGAAGCAGTCCCTGTTGTAGGTAGCCTCACTACCTGGGAGAGGGCATGTTTGAAGTTCAGATAAATGGCCTTGTCTTCACATCACCATGCTTCTAACCATGGACGTGTCTGATCCCTCTCAGATCATGTACTATCAGCAGGCCATCATGAAGCCCAGAGTGAAATCTTCTGTCTCTCTTGGAGGGTAAGTCCTGATTTCCTTCTGTCCACACATTAATTAGTCTTCAGCACTCATCTCCTAATGAGATGATTAAGCTATCTGCTCTGGCAGCTGGTCACTCAGTCAGGGGAATCGATGTGGTGGCCACACGCAGTGTTGTTTGTGCTGTCTGGGCTGTGTGTTGCCTGGGCCAGGAGGCATAAGGCAGAGGAAGGGTCAGAGTCCCAGTGATGATGAAGAGTCTCCCTTGGAGCTAAGGGGAGCTTTACTGTGAATATCTGTAGAGCAGTGCCAGCCTCTAGGTTGAGATTCCCTCTGAAATCAAGACATGTTCAGACTGATCAGGACTGGACTGTGGCGCTTGAGACCCAGCACAGCTCTGCAGTCTGGAAAAGCAGCTGCATGGAGGCTCCCTTGTGAGGATGCAGCAGTGTGTCCATCCTGTGCCTGGTACTGTGTGGGATGAGTAAGCAGGAGGGACCCTCCTGTCCCTGGTCCCCAGCCTGCTGGGCTGGATTCAGCCCCAGCGAGTGTTCTTGCTTGTATGGTGATGCTCACCAGAAGGCAGCAGAGCTGGGGAAGCCTCGGGTTATTCTGTATTATGAAGGAACACACTCCATGAACATCCAAGCAATTAATTAGCAATTCCTCTTCTCAGTGGGAGTTTTTCCTGATTAGATTCTTGATGAATCCCATTAAGTGCAAAGTCCTAGCACTAGCCATTAGTGTGCTTGCCACAGGCATTTCTTACCTGGAGTCTTATGTGCTGGCCAGTTGCCTAGAGGTGCAGTCCACACCACCAGTCTGGTTTACATAGCCATTGCCACCCAGAGATTCATATTGAATCTGAGATAAACAAGGTGCTCAGGCCTGTTCCCTGGGAGAAGACAGTCATGGATGAATGAAATGGGAAGAAGAGTCTGGGAAGCAGTGCTGTCTTCAGAGAACCACAACTTGCAAGGCACCAGCAGTTCTGCTCATTTCATCTGTCACTGACTCCCAGGTCACTTGAAGCTCTCCTGCCTTAATTTTCCAAACTGAGCTGGAGCTGGGGACACCTGACTACCTTCCAGGAATTTTGTGGTGCTTAACTCTGTGGCAATGGAGCTTCGCACACATTAGTCCTCGTCTTCCGATGGATAATGCCTGTCACCTGGATCAAAAAATCCTCAGGAAATTTGGATCTCTATCTCAGCTGCAGGATTGGGTCCAAATCAAATGATTATTGATGAGGGTAAGAGCAGCAACTAGATAGTGGACATGCATCAGAGCATTGCATTGATTTAGGAGGAGCTGCAAAGCACTGATCATTAAAAGGACAGAGCAACGTTACCAGGGTTGACAGGTTTAGATTTGTAGCTTGATTAGGATATATAGATTGGCGTGGATTATGCAGGTGCTGAATGCCTTCACATTTCCAGTGAGAAGATAGGATCGAGCACTTCTATGCCAAACCTGTGGTATGCTTTGTGCCGTAGCATTGTATAATTGCAGGATCTATGCCAAGGTGCCTGTTAGCAATGGGTCCTTGGACAGTGCACTCCCTGCTTTGAGCACATGAAAGCAGTTTGGCCTGGAAGGAATTTTAAACGCAGAAACCAGATGATTTTTTCAAGAAAGAAAGAGGGAGGAGAAAGCTAAAATTCCAGGACATTAGTGAAATCGGTTGTAATTACAAGTCTGGCCAACTTAGAAGGTAGAAGAAGTGTTTGTCTGGTTCCCGCTANAGGTGCTGAATGCCTTCACATTTCCAGTGAGAAGATAGGATCGAGCACTTCTATGCCAAACCTGTGGTATGCTTTGTGCCGTAGCATTGTATAATTGCAGGATCTATGCCAAGGTGCCTGTTAGCAATGGGTCCTTGGACAGTGCACTCCCTGCTTTGAGCACATGAAAGCAGTTTGGCCTGGAAGGAATTTTAAACGCAGAAACCAGATGATTTTTTTCAAGAAAGAAAGAGGGAGGAGAAAGCTAAAATTCCAGGACATTAGTGAAATCGGTTGTAATTACAAGTCTGGCCAACTTAGAAGGTAGAAGAAGTGTTTGTCTGGTTCCCGCTAGGATATAGACATTTTTGCTTTCTGCCAAGCCCTGAGAGTCATTTGCAGAGGAATGAACTGTGCGGTAGGTGAGTGGAGGAAAGGAGAAGCCGGGCTGTACCCTCAGCACTCCTCCACCTCTCCTGGAGCTCCCTGTGCTCTCCCACGCCCCATGGGAAGGCTGTAGAGAACCCACGCGGAGCGAATACAGTGCTCACTTTCCTCTTCTCTGGCACTTTATTCTCTGTAATGTGTGGCAAAATGGTGCAGGATCAGGCCTTTGCCTGGAGAAGGAGACAGAAGCCGTTTTAGGGCTTAGTCCCACTTGCTTGAAATGAAGAGGCAAAAGGAGGTGATGGAAGAAAGTCTTGTATCTCCCTACGCTTGAACTGACAAAATCACTGCTTTGAAAGACAACCAGGAGATTACTATTTGGGAAATGGAAAAGATTAACTGAGCTGATGAATCAATTTTTCTAGTAAGGCAGGGGCCACATTCCAGACCCCTGTGCTGACAGGGCTGCACCTCTGAAGGTGTCTATATTCTGTTCAACCATTTATTTGGTTGTAATGGGGGTGGCTGCAATTCTGCCTGCAAATTAATGTTTTGATTTTGTTGGATTTGCTCACAGACTTGTGAAGTACTCTGAACAGTTCCTCTCCAATGATCCTATCCTGTCTGGATGTCTCCCCAGCAACCCCTGGGTAACAGATGACCCTGAGTTCTGGGATCTCAATGCAAAACTGTATGTATTTGTATTCTTTTGCCAGCTTGTGGTTTACACTGACCTTTATGCTGATAGAAATCAGAAAAGGGAACCACTGATTTTGTCATGGTATCTGGTCTCTGATCATGAGCAGGGAAGCGTTCTCTTTCTGACATAGCTTGGCCCTGCTAAAGAAAGTGCCTCTTGGGAGTTGAACTTCCAGCATTATCTTCTTCAAGTGGAGCCTTCCATAACATTGCAGAAATTCATAAACTGATGACGGGAGTATGCACTCAGCCACTGCTGAGTGGATCTAATCCTCCTTTTGGATGAGTGAAGTCCTCTTTTGCTAGCACAGGAATGGAATATGGCCAGTTACGCTCAGGTATAGCCCTTGGTTTAGTGTTAACTTTGCTAACGTAGGTGCTGCCAATGGTGTAGCAATTCAGGGTTCAACTCCTGGCCCTTGGTCTTTGCACACACCTCAGGCTGATTTCTTAAGAGACAGTTTGGGTTGCAGGCACATAGTGGCTGTTCATCCCTTCTCGGAGGTCTCCCTTGGTTTTTCCATTCGTATTGTATTTCCTAATTATACAGTGGCATCTCTGTGCTGAAGCACGCAACATATTACTGGTTCTCATTTGAGACCAGCAATCCCATTAGAGTGATAATATCCCATTAGATAGCCCCAAAGGATTCCTTCACAGAATGCCTTTATGAGAAGCAAAGCTTTGGGCAACAACCAGTGCCTCCTCCAGAACAGGACTGAGTCAAACCTCCGGCAAAGCTGGGCCGTCATTGTGAGAGCAGCATAAATCCGAGATAAATCCTCATCCCACTGTGTACCAAGTTGTTTAATTACAGCTTACTTAGTGGGCTGACTTCAGGAGCTCATTACAGCATTCTGGAAAACAGAGAGTGCTGAGAAGTCTCTTGGCATTCCAGCAAAGGGCATTTTGGTTTTAATTAATCTGCCAATTAGATAGGCCACATGAAGCTGGCAGTGCTGTTTGTTTTCAACCTGTGCAGAGTGGAAATCCCCACCAGAACGCGCGTGGAGCGATGGGCCTTCAATTTCAGTGAGCTGATACGGGACCCGAAAGGTCGGCAGAACTTCCAGCTCTTCCTGAGGAAGGAGTTCAGTGGTGGGTCTGTTGTGTCTCTCCCTTTGCCTCTGCCTAGGCCACACAGCAGGACACTGCACAGCTGAGACAGAGCAGTGGTGGAAACCTATGCCTTTGCAGTAGGTGCTGTGAGCTGAGACAATGACAAAGTCACAAAGTAAAGGCTGGAGAAGTGACTTTGGAGGCAGTGGCTGTGCAGCCAGCGTATGCAATACCATCTAGTGGCACAGGACACAAAGTACAGCCCAGGGCACTCCCTGTGCGCAGGGACTGCTCCCAGGCAAGCTGGAACTGGCTGGATTCACAAGTTTTTACAGGTGACATTGTCCCTAAGCAGAGAGCAGAAGAAAGTTGTTTTCCTCCTTCAGTCCCAAGGGGATTTTCAAGGTGGCTGTAAGAATTGGAGAGACTGAATTGGGGCTAACACATACAGAGTCAAACAAATTCAGTTTAGAAGTTAATAAATGGGATTGCGTTTTCCTCGGTCTTGCTCTCTGCTGACTGCATCCTTGTTACGCAGGAGAGAATCTGAGTTTCTGGGAAGCCTGTGAGGATCTCAAGTATGGAGACCAATCCAAGGTCAAAGAAAAAGCAGAAGAAATTTATAAGTGAGTGTGATAATTTTGCATTCTTAAACTCTTTGTACATGAGTCCCAGCACCTTCTCGACACATTGTCATTCTCCAAATGATTTATTCCTGAGACTTTTCTTTGTAAGCTGTCATTAAATGTGGCAGTCCTATGTCCCCATGAAGGAAAGGAGCTTTTGAAGATGAAAGCATAAGTATTGTTTTGTTATATAGTTTTCCTCTCTGTTCTCCACTATTACATTTAGGTCTTAGCATGTAATTTAAATAGAGGTATGGAGTAGCGGAGACTTTGGGGCTGCCACAAGGAGAGTGGAGACACCCTTTTTGCTTCCAGTCAGCTAAAATTTGGTTTATGTTGTGTGTTAGCAGTGCAACAGGAAGTGACTGTTGAAGAGGAGATTGACTGCCCAAGATCAGGACAGCAAATTGTAGTGGGGAGCTGAAGGGACTTTTCCTTTCACAAATCGACAGAGGCATCTCCAGGAATTCTCCCGTTGTTAATGGCACTGTTGATTCCTCCTCCTTGCAGGCTGTTCCTGGCTCCAGGAGCAAGGCGCTGGATTAACATTGATGGCACGACAATGGGCATCACAGTCAAAGGCCTCCAGCACCCTCATCGTTATGTTTTAGATGCTGCTCAGACCCACATTTACATGCTGATGAAAAAGGTTTGTTATTTGTTTCCAAAGCCTTAGGGGGATTCCAGTTCTCTGGGCCTTTCCATGCCTTTGTGTGCCATCAGCTGTCGCTTTCAAGTTGCCTTTGTTTGAAAATCCCTCAAATTTGCTGACTTAAGCAAGCACTGGTTCAGGCCTTTGTATTTTACTGCTCCTTCTTCCCTCTAAGCCAGCATGTCCCCAAGGTGGTGGAGGACAGGTGTCTGCTGGAAGTCCTACTTTCTAATACCAGCTTGGTCACCAGCTCATTCAAAGCTTGAACAAATCTTTTAACTTTAGTCAGTTAGTACCCTGTGTGTGTTGCATCAGGTATCCCTATGGTGGGATGCTTGTATCCAACTGGACTTCAGCAGTGGATGGGAAAGGTAGTAGCAATTGTGATATAACTGCATGAGTTTTGTACCAAGAGCATAACCAGCCCATCTCAAGTTTTACTGATTATTTTTCGCACATATTTCTGCGGTTATGGTGATAGACACCCTTCTTTTAGGTCTGATGCAGCAGGCTGCGGACTGATGTCAGCATACAGTATATCATGGCTTTCATTAGATCATGGTGACCACAAATAACCCGTAACTCCACCCTCTGAGCAATACAAAATACACTTAGCAGGAAGGAGCATTGTGGGCCAGAGCAGCAGCTAATGCACATTGACACTGAAAGCAGCAGAACTATACAGATTTTTGCCAGTTGCTGAAAAGTTTGTCTCCTGAAACATGAGCATCTCACCTTGCAATGACTGTGAGACACTACTGGCCTGGGCTAAGCTCAATTTGGGCCTTTTTGTCTGGATCATACCTGGGAAGCTTTACTGTGAGATGGAAAATCCTGGGAATTTTACACCAAGATGAAAGGGTATTGGTTTAAATAGCTACATTTGCCTGAAAGATGCAAAGTCCCTTGGGCTGCTGGGGGAGATTATCTAGTTCCCAGCCTCCCTGGCTCCTGAGCAGCTGTATTTGGTGGTGATTTTAATGAGGGTGTTTGCAGCCCATAACTACCAGTTTCTCTTTTTTCTCCTAGTAGGACTCCTATGGCCGCTATTTAAAGTCTCCAATATACAAGGAAATGCTGGCCAAGGCTATTGTGCCACAAGAGACTGTCAAAAAAAGGCAAGTGAAACTGGATGTAATTGTGGGGTTTGTTTTTCTTGTTGTAGCAAGGGTAGAAAAAGCCTGAGTTGCAGCGAAATTACTATGATTTAGATGTTCACTTAATTAAATAAAAATTTTCACTAAAAAGGTGCCTTGCTTTGAGACTGGTTGTGACATTTATTTGTGAGCCCTTTGGAAGTGGCTTGTGTGCAGTCAGAATTGACTTGACAATTGCTCAGCTGCCTTCTCTGTTGGGTCTGTTTAGAAAGGCTGTGATTGTTGAATTAATCATGGCTCCTTTCCTGGAAGGAGAGAGCATTGTGTACAGGGCACAGGAAAACTCCCACCCACAAAATGCTCGCTGCCAGAGGAGACACAGAGCCACCGCAGGGTCCTCCATGGGTTCTGCTCAGCTCTGCCTGGACACAGCCACTTACCCCCTGTGAAGTAAAGGTGACTGGCAGCCACGTGGGAGCAAAGAACATCTTACCTGCGAGTGACTGCTGGCACAAGGTAGAGAGACTTAGAAGGGGCAGGCTTGAAATGGCTTTTTCCCGACCAAGATGAAGGTTGTATAGCAAATTTAGGCCATTTGAACTGCAGTTGCTTCTTAAAGCTGAGCGTGCAATGTCGGAGCCAGACTGGGTGGTGTGCTTTTTTCTCTGTTCCTCTTCCACTTGTCAATCTAGCAAGTAAGAAAGAGGAATCATGGACTTTCACACTGTTGTTTCATCTAAAGCTCATTTCAAGTCAGTGGAAAAAATCCTCCTGCTGTCCTGGGGGTTTGGTTAGTTTTTCCCTGAGCCACACATCACAAGGTCACTGGCAGGTGCTGGTTGGCCCCTGGTGACTACCTTCGTGTTTGTCAGTGCCTATTCTGGAGACACAATACTCAGCATCCTGGGTAAGCTAAAGAGACAGTAGCTCATCCAGAGGTGGTTTAACACTTGTTTTCACTGCTGCTGGTAGTGGTTTTGCTGAAGCAGGTAGCAGGTGGTTTATTTGGGTATCACAGACAGCAGAAACACTCATACTGGTCCCTAACTTCATCTTACTGAGGGCACTAGAAAAAATTCCAGTGATGGCAGTTGTTTGGCTTCACACTGAGTGTTCGTTACATGCAAATACTTACAACAAAAGAAGTAGTGTGCTGGCCATCTCCTGGCCCTGGAGTCCTTCGCGAGGACCAGGAGCAGGACTGCCTTTATGCTTTTAGCAGTTCTGTAGTTGATGTGTGGCACTGAGTCCTGCTTTAAACCACCTCATCCACATTTGCAAATCTTTGTTGTTGTGCGGGTGACAGTGGCACATCTGTCTTTGTGTCTGAGCTTGCCCTCCTGGTCAGTTTTCTTACCAGAGGTGAGTTTTTGGTGCCCTTCTACTTTTCAGTAATGCCCTGCATCTTTCTGTCACTCTCTGCCCAGCTCCACTTTCCCGTTCGGACGCCGTCATCTCCGCTCCAGCCCCAGCCCTGTCATCCTGAGGCAGCAGGAGGAAGAGGCCAAAGCCAAAGAAGCCGCCACGACTGTGGACATCACGCAGGTCATGAGCAAGCTGGATCGCAGGAGCCAGCTCAAGAAGGAACCTCCCAAGTAGGCTCTGAGCCCCGCAGGGCACAGCGCAGGGAAAAGACAAGCCGAGGCTGGTGCTGAGCTTCGTCTCCCCTTCCTGAAGGTGTCAGTGCTGCTTTAGGTTTCCCAGGCCGGCTCTGCCAGCAGCCTGCTTCCTGCACGTTGCCATGGCTTCTGGAGCAGCAGATGTCACTTCCCAGGCATGGGAGTGCTGCCGGAGCCAGGCTGCTGGCTCTGCCGGACTCAGGGTGCAGGGCCCCGGCTCCCTTCCTGCACACCTCGGAGGGGGGGATACCTTCTGGCTGCCCTGAGCACCCCCAGGAGGCTGGGCAGCCCGGCCGCCTCTCCCTGCCTCCTGCTCCTTCAGGAGCCAGAATGGCACAAGGCAGAGTAAAGCTCTGCCGTCCCAGTCCTTTGGGTTCAAATCAGCCTTCCTCAGAGCAGAGGTGGTCCACATCGGAGTGCATCTGCACTGACATCCATCCTCTCGCTGGGATGTGCACCCTCCCAAAGGATGCACCCCAGGCACCCCTGAGAGAAGTGCACCCTCACTTCAAGTATCCTGCACCTCCTAGCCAGTGCAAAGGAGCCTCAGGCAGTAGAGCGGGATAGACTTCTTGTCCGTAAAGTAGGATGAGCATTTCTGAAGGTTTGGGTGACCCTTTGAATCCTAACGACACTCCTAAGCGCCCCCTGGCACGCTGGAGATGATCAGTGGAAAGCTCTGCTCTCCCCTGTGACTCCCCCGCAGGATGAGCTAGGTGTGCAGGCATAGAGAGCTATCTCTCACAAGACCCTGCAGGAGGGCTTGAGAGATGCAGCTGCGGCTTTGTGTCTCTATTATCAAATCCTTCCTGCCTCTTGTCTTGTCTTTTTCCTGCTCTTCTATTTTCTGTTGTTAAAAAAAAAAACACCTATCAGGAGGTAGTTCCAGTTGTCACTGGCTTGTAGCCCAGAGGCAAGGAAGAACCAGGGCAGAGGTGTTAAGAGCTGATTTCAACTTTAGGTAGTGGGTTTTTTATTTGCTCTGTCTCTTTTGCTCTTTAGAATGAGGCAACTTAAACAACTATGTTAGTGCTTAAGAGCTGAGGGAGATTCCAAGCTTTGCTGGGAAACTCCAGTGTCTGGACCAGGCCAACAATTACCAGAAGTGGGAAGATTCCTGCAAAGCCCCGTAAAGGCAATGGGGGGGGGCAGAAAAGCTCCCTTGTTTGTTAGAATTTAGGGGAAGCAGAGGGACTGGGTGGGAAGGACTGAGGTCTGGGAAGCTTCTTCACTCCTGTTTTATTGTTCACCCGCTTTTAATACTGGTATGATTTTACAGGCAATGGGAGATGGAGGAGGCTGGGTGTGAGTGGGAGCCCTCGGTACCAGGGTGCACGCAGACCGGCCCCTTGCGAACAGGGAGGTAGTCAGGCGATGGTTGTGTCTGAACAGCGACTCTCGCTCTCCCTGTGTGTGTTATCGGAGGCAGAATCAGGGCTACGTGGTCTGATCTGGTATCACTGCAGAACTAGTCTCCTCCGCTTTGCAGCTGAGCTAGGGAGATTATCATGACCTCCGTTAACCTAACGGTGATAAACCTTAGAGGAATTGAAACCAAGCTGCATGAGTCTTGTGCTCTGATGTCAAGGTCTGCTTGCTAAGCCTCTGCTCTTATTCTCAGTGGAAGCAACGGCAAATTTTGCAGTATCGTAAGGGTGAGCAGGCTCAGACCATAAATTTTTCAATTCTGCTTAAAATTACAAGGCTTTGTTAAGTGAGGTACTGAGCACCATCAACCTAACTTGACATAAGAGCACCGAAGGATACTCAAGATCTTGACGGGGTTGGTCCAAAGCCACTTGGATGTGATGAGCTCTACAGTCTCTTCAGAGTTTGTATAACATGGAGCACTGAGCATGTTGGGATTGCCAGTATGTAGTAACACATGGAAGATGAAGTCAGGGTATAAATAATAAATAACAAATCTGTGTGTTCCAGTCAGTCCCTCTGATTCTACTTCTGGTTTGTTCAGCTTTGCTTTTTATGTTCTCTCTATCCATTCCTTTCTCTGATTTTTTTTTCATCATCTCAGCTTTGCATCGCTGTCCCCCTGGCATGGGTTAATGCTGCATGCTCTGGAGTCACTGCGCTTGTGAAACACCAGTCCTACACTTGCAGGCAGAAGCTGGCTCTGTTCTGCTTATAGGCTGAATAAGTTGGCATGACCCAGCGTCCCGCTCCTCCACCCTTGCTGTTCAGTCCCTGAAGAGGAAGGTCGCCTGGTACGAAGTGTGACCATGGTACAAACTGAACTTCACTTTGTGCCAGCCAAGAAATTGTTTGTTTCCATTGGAAATCAGAGCAATATGTTGTTTCATTTCTTGGCCATTGCTTCCACGCATTCATCTGTCCAATGAAAATAAATGTAGAAAATGAAAAAAGAACCAAGTTCGTCCTTCTCTGTCTTGTCTCAGTGTGGTCATCCTCCACTGTGTCATCTCTCTGCCATGCGTGCATGCATCTTCTGTATGTGCCTCTGCTCTCATCACTTCTCTTTGGACACTTGAGCTGCATTTCATTTCTGCTGGGAGTGAGTCCTTGGGAAACGGCGGGGGGGACCCAGGCACACAGCATGTCCTCTGCTGATCAGTCTGTACTCAGGCTTGTCCTCAGGGCTGAATTAGCTGAGCTGGAGACTTCACAGCACCAGCCAGGGACGCTGGGGGCTTCAGCACAAGATGTGGCTTCTTGTATTATCAGTCATCAGGGTTGGGAGCTCAGTGTCCTATTTCTTGGCCACCACAGCAGCCAACACATTGGTGCTTCGGGTGTGACGCGGTTATGCCGTTCATAACCAAGATCACATTCTTGGGATAGCCGAATCCTCTGTGCCTGGAGCTAATTGTTGAAAGGAATGACACAAGCTGGTGTCTCCTACAGCATCCCAGTGGGTGCGGGGCCGGATCTGTCAGCACCCGCTGAGGCCGGTAGCCATGACCCTGTTACTTTCCATGGGCAAATCGTGACGCCTCCGCTCTCCGGCTGTGGGAGGGCAGGCGGGGGGCCAGAGCTGCAGGAGGGGGAGGCACTATCCCTGGCTTTTCTGGGGTGGCTTTCGGCTGCCTCCTGGCTGAGCCCTGTCTGTCCCGGCAGCACTCGGCCCTTCTCCTCCAAAGGCAGCACGCCGGTGGCTCCTCCAAAGGAGAAGAAGGCTTCTCCTGACGAAGCCACCGGCGTGCAGCCCCCCCCCGGGCCTGACTGAGCCTCTCTCCTTTTCCTCCCCACAGCCGTGCCGCCTCGCCTCCCCGGCCCCTTGCCTGGCTGTCTACGCTGGCACCGGCGCCCCGCCATGCCCGCCTGCCCGCCTGCCCCCCGGCCCCAGCAGCCTGTCTCCTGCCTCCCCCGGCCCCCCGGCCCTGCCCCACGGCACCGCCTGCCCCTCGCCCATCAGCGTGGCCCTAGACAGCATGGCGGGCGCTGAGAGGGAACCTGAGGGGACCGGCCCCGGCCCCTTCCCCTCCAGCGGCGGGAGGTCCCGTGCGGCCGCCCTGTCCCTGGGCCGGTTCCTGAAGAGGGGCTGCTGGACCTCGCCCGTCTTCCCCGCGCTCTCGCCCCCGTGCCTGGCCGTGCCCCACGGGAAGGTGCAGCTGCTGGGCGAGCGGGAGCGGCGGCTCCGGCCGGACACCAAGGCGGTGAGCAGGTAAGCACCGCGCGGACACCCAGACGCCCTCACGAAGGGTTCGCCTCTGCGACCAATTTGGTTTGTAATTAGCCCGGGGTTGAAATAGTATCAGTTGAGCCCACCAAGGTGGGTCTCGTGCTTCATATTCCAGTCACCATCTCACCCCCATGTCTGCTGATGGTGGGGCTGCCTGTGATGGCGGCTGCCAGGCACGGGCACAGCGCCGCTCCTCCTGGGCATCAGGCAGGAAAATGGAGGTGCTGCACCATCCTGCGGGCCCTGGGGAGCAGGTGAGGCCGCTGGGGTACGGCACGGCGCAGCCAGGGACGCGGCCTCTCCTCCCCCCCGGGGACACCGGGCGGCTGCGGTGCCTGTCCCCTCCTGCCCTGCGTCTGGAGCCTCCTCACGCTGGAGCGGGCTGGAGGAGGTGGTGGCCACCTTGCAGGAGGCAGCCCCAGCTCAGCGAGAAGATACATTTGCGTTTGCCCCCATATCATGAGGCTTCGCGGGCCACAGGGCCCTGCTGCCCTATGTACGTTAGCATAAGCTGTTTATCCAATTCAGATATTTTGGTGCCTTTGGAGATGAGCTTGTGGTCTTTGCACCAGCAGAGAGGGTGAGACGCTCAGGTGCTCTGCAGTGGGGACGCCCTATACCCCTGAGAATCCTCCCTGCCCGGCCGGGGGTGCTGCCGGCCCGGCTGACGGTGTCCTCTCCTACAACTGCGTCTAAAAAACGCCTCTGGCACTTGTGCTGCCTGCCGCGCGTCACGGCCAGGCCTCCAAAAGCCTCCCGTCCCCGCGGCTCCTCGCGCTTGCTTTCCGTACGGGATGTGTTTTCTGATGGGAGACGGGCAAGAGGCCGTGCCGGCGGTTCCTCTCTGCTGCGCTTGCGCCTCCTGTTCGTGGTGTAAAGCCCCCAGGTTTTACTTTTAATACCTGAATTTTGAAAGCCACCCGTATATTTGTGTTTGTTCTCAAGTGCTGGTTGAGGTTTGGTTTAAGGATTTGAAAGTCAGAGGAGACCCAGAAGTAACAAGGGAGGAGAAATCTTGAGGGAGAGTCACGAAACGTTTGTCATTCTGGAGCAGGGTGTGTAAGAATGGGGATTTTTTGCCTGGAGAGGCTGTCGCTGTTGAAACCAAATCCTGGCCATGTCCCTCACCATGAGTAATGTGTCCTCAACCTCTTTTAATCCACCTCTGCTGCTGACCAAGTGGATGAGTCCACATTATAAATTCAAAAGCACAAATCTGAGGGCTCCTTCCCCACCTGGCTCTGCGCTCTGGCTGTGCCGGAGCTGTGTCACGCAGCAGTTTTGCTTCAAAGGGGTGGGAGTGCACATTTCCTTCATTTTCCACCTCTGCGGGCTTGTACCCAGGAGTTTTGCTTTGGGATTTGGGGATTGAACAGTGGAAAACTCAAAGCCAAGCTCCGTGCTGCGTGTTGGCTGTCTCAGAGAGCACATCAAACAGTGCCGTATGCGTGATGAGTTTTTATTTCACAACGCAGCTTCTTCCAAATAAAAATGGATGCTCCTTTGGAGAGCCGAATCTACCCCATAGACTCTGCGGAGGGAGAGGACAACCGCCACCGAGCTCATAAGGACTCTGCGAAGGAGGTGATCTGCCCTTGGGAGAACCCCGCGGAAGAGGGGAGAGCTGGCTAACAAGCAGCCCAGACGTGGACCATCTCTTTCCGGGCCTGTGACCACAAGGTTTGCCATGTGTGGTTCCATACATGGGCCATGCTCTTGAAGAAGTGCATTAGAGCTGTCCTCCAGCATCAGGGAAGCTCAGACTACCACAGCTGGGAATAACGCACCCCGGTGTACCCGTCTGTTTGTAATTCAAGAATTTGAAGCATTTCTGGACTGGTTTTCTGTCCTATCTTTGGTGTATTCAGATCTAGTCATTACAAACTTCTTGATAAATGAACCTCTTTTCTTGCCTTATAGCAGACGGAGAATTTATGTGTATATTTATATCCTGGGAAACGGTGTCTTATCTGAATGACTCGCTTGGCCATGAGGTGTCAGCACACTGTACACAACACAGCTGGAGCAGAGCTCGCAGGCATTTTTCAGAGTAGGACTCAGACTTCAACGCCAACATTGGGGCATGTTTGTGTCCCCAGCTTGGGTCCACCTCTTATTAATAACATTTTTTTTAATTTTAAAGCAAGTTCATTAAGAGACGGCTCGTTGCTGGGGAAAATAGAGTAAACCCCTCATGAGAAGCTGTGTACTGTATGGCATAGCATCATTCCTTAACCCAAACCAAAAACAGTCCCAAAGAGCAAGCAGTGCAGGAGAAGAGCAAAGGCCCCAGAGCACTGCTGCATTAGCTCCAGTTTCCCTTTTGTGGCCTCCCAGTGCTGGGATGGGTTTTGAAACCGTGACTTGAACTGCACCCCAGCAACACCTGGGAAGATCCAAAACAAATCTGTGTTTAGGGCCTCTCCAAACTTAAATCGATGCACTGCCACAGTCTTTCACTGTGTTATTATTCAAGAGTGTTAGAACGTTGCTTTCCTTACGTCGTGTCAGTGTTTGAAGGTGGATTTTTGTTCAAGTGCGGAGGGGTTTCCTGGATGGGTGTGATGTGGGTCATTATTCTGTGTTTCGGCCATGTAGCCTGTGACTTTTGATGTCGGTATTTTGTATTTCTAATTGTAAATGGAGCTTTGCCCATGTGGCTGACGTGGTACATCATGCTGACTCCTACTGTGGGATTTACGGTCTCTCCTCACACGTGCTCGGTGGTCCCCATTTCCCCCAGGTCTGGGACGACACTTCTTATCACAGGGCAGTTTGGGAAAATCAAGAGGCTGTTTCTGTTTCCAAAGACTCTTTCCCAGGGGAGCAGAAAGGTGCACCACCCCAAAGCAAAGGTGGAGCAAGACGGTGCTGCCCCACACTGCCCATGGTGCTTCTCTTGTACGAATGCGTGTCTGCTCTTGCTGGTTTTGCTTTGTCGGGAGGATCTGGTTCTGCTCTGGTTGTCACTAGCGGTGGCCACCCATCACTCACAGGAGACAAATGTGGCCTCTTTTGGGATTGTTTTTGTTAATATTGTTACTCAGTGGTTCCTGACTGGACACTGGTAGTGTATAATCCAGGAAACACAATGATAAGAAGATGTGATGTGTAAGAGTGATATTGTATTTAATATTACATACGTATTATAAGACCTGTGCTACTATTAATATTTCTCTCATTGATTTGGGGTTCCCCTTGTGCCCCTCCTTGCCTTCTACTCCAGAGGCCAACAGTGGCCGTGGATCAGCAGTGTGTGTCTGGGGTTGGGAACTGAGTCGTGCTTCGTGGAGACAGTAAATGCCGTCACCTGGAACCCGGTCGTCTGCGCTTTCCTCCTCCCCAGCACTGCCGGCGTGCCCAGAGCTGGGCTGGGCACTCAACACCGGCTCCCCAGCCTGGCTTCCTCACCGCCTCAGCCCCATGTGTCCTCAGCTTGCTGAAGAAGATGCAGGTCTTGTCCCAGTTTCACAAGCTGATGAATGTGTGTGTTCTCCATCACGAACTTGAGCACTTGTGACTGTGCTGGTGGTGCACACACGGGTGATGGAAAGCTCACGCTCTCTAGTGACCTGTTCTGCTCCTTAGGGGATGGACTGCGAAGATCTCTCCTTCTTTGCCAAGGAATTAAATAGTGCTTTGGCCTTGTGCTCATCTTCTAAACCAGAGGAAGGACTTCAGGATCTCAAACTGGCTGCTCTGCCAGGGCTTGGACACCCTGATGCAGGGTGCAGTTACATCCAGACAGACAGGTACATACATGTCCCAGAGGCCAGCACTGGGGGTTCCCAACGTCTACCCCTTCAGGGCACTGGTTTTTTTCCCCAATATCTTTCAACTTGAGGACTCCTACAATTTTTTCCCCTGGGCGGGGACAGGCCCCCGCATCGTGCGTCTCAAGCCCGTGCCTTGCTTTTCCTTCCTTCCTCCCTTCACCCGCGGACCTCCCAGGCGCCTGCTGACTGCGGGTTGAAAACCGCTGCTCCGGCAGCCCCGGATCCCTCCTGCCACCGCGCTGCGCTCGCACGGTGACATCTGACGATCTCGCCCCCGCTGGAGGCCTGGCGTGCTGGAGTCGAGAGTGCTTTCAGCTCTCGCAGTTCAAATCCCCTCGCTGTGCAGGAGCCCATTTAACGCTGCCTGGAGTCACCTGGAAGAATTAGCTCACTGCAGCAACTTAGACATCCAAGGTATTCTGATAATGTGAGGGATGTGTAAGGTTAATGACTGGAAAAAGTGATCGCTCCCTGTGGGCAGTTTCTCAGAAAACTCCCTGCTGCTTGGCTGACAGAAGAAAGGAGACTCCAGCAGCAGTGCGGAAGCCCCGTGCCCTCGTCGCAGCGGCTCCGCTCTCCTGCCTCCGGCAGCTGCGGGGGCTCATGGCTGGCACAGCCCCACGGAGCGGCCATGGCCCCGCTCCAACTCCTCAGTGCTGGAAGAGCTGCCCACACTCCAGGTCTGAGCTGATGTGCTGCAGGAGGGACCGCAGCGGTCGGACTTTGGATATTGTTTGAGTGAACCTGGAAGGAAGACGCTTAATTAGCCGTGTGGTTCTACAACGTGCTCCACTCCCACCCGTAGAGGTCCCACACCCCGCGTTGGGGTGGGCTCCTCCAGCCTCCGTCCTTTCCTCGGGCTCAGGCTGACCCACAGCTGTGGGGATTAGTTTCATGCTCGCTCTGCAGTGGTGGGGCCAGCCTGAAAAGTGAGAGCAGCTTCTGGGGTTCCCCCAAGCCTCCATGAGGGCTCTTCCCAGGCTGCCTCAGCCATCAACCTCAAGGGGACACTGTTGGGATAGGATGGAGTCCCGTGCTCCTCAACCTCAGCCTCTTGCTGGAGCGCTGGGCAGGAGGTGGATCCCGTGGCATGGGCTGCCGGCTTTGGGGCGAGCCCTGCTCCGAACGGCGGCTGGGGCTGCTCAGCACTGTGCCCGGGGCTGGGGTACACGCCACGCCGTGCCTGGCCTGCGGGGTGGAAGGAGAGGAGTATGCGGGGACACAGCCAGCGCGGTGAACCTGGTTAAAATGTCCGAATTAGAGATCTGTTTTCCAGGTGATGGGCATCTCTCAAATCTCCCTGACATTTCACTCTCTCCTCTCCAGCTGGGACACAAGGCCAAGGTGCCAAAACCACCGAGGGCCTGTTTTTTTCTCTGAAGTCTTGGACTGCGCATTGCTCAAGCCTCGTTAATTTAAAAATGGAACAAAGAATGCTCAGCATCCAGCAGGATCAGGCCTCGGGAGCAGGAAGCACCAGCTGGCTCAGGAGAGGGCTTGTTCCCATGAGATTCCCAGTGCGGCTTTGGCGGGCGGCGTGGTTGGGATAGCTCTGTGAGCAGGCTCTTCCTGCCTGAGATGCCGGTCGCGGCAGAACAGCTGACTCAGAGCATGACAGCTCTTCACAGCATCCCCTTGTGAAAGCAGCCGTCAGAAACGCTCCTGACACCGCTGCCTTTCCATTTTGTGAGGGTGGCTTGAAAGCCGAGATGTAAGCCGAGCCCACGTCATGATGCTCTTGGAAACGGTGCTCTGTGGGTGGAATTCACCTCTGTGCAGGGGCTGCATCGCATTACATCCTACTCGGGTCCCAGAATAGGACATCAGTCGACCTGAAGCGGTTCATGGTACATTCACCCCAACATCTGAATATCTGAATTATGATAAATATATTATGAAAGAGTCATGGTGACTCGGCTTTTTTGGGGTGCAGGAGCCTCAGGGATGCAGGAAGAAACCCAGGGGAATTTTCCCCTTGCTGCGAGGGATATGTTTTATGCATTTGGCAGTACGCCTGGCCCAGAAGCAGAGGTGAGCACCTCACAGGATCCCTTTTAGGGTAGAGGTTCCCAACTCTGCTCTGTGCGACACTAAAGAGGAAAAGATAAGCTCTTGCAAGTCAGTTTACTTTTTAAAATTCATGTTGCCATAGCAGCTTAGCACACTCTCTCAAGTCCTCCTTCTTGCAAAACTTTGATCACCATGAAAACAGAATTATGTTGTTCTCCAACATGTTCTACATATAAATATATCGAAGTTTCCATAGTTCATTCTTCAACATCTCTGCAAAGACCTCCTTTATTTCTCACTCACAAAAACGTCTCTGGCCAAAGAACAGTATTTTAAACCCTCGAGCTGCATCGGGCTCAGTCTTGGTGTAAAGCCGGCTCCTCAGCATCTCCGTGGTCCTGCTGCTCGTGTTCCCAGCCGAGGTTCTGGTTCCAGTGGTTTCTAACACACTCTGGTAGACCACAGGACTGAAGCCCAGCCACCAACTTCTGTCCCCAAAATTGCAGGAATATCCTCCTCCCTTGGCTCTGCTCTCACCAGCCCAGTCTCTTCCCTGGAGTATTAAAAGAGCACAAATCTCCCTGAAATATCTATCCATTTGTTGTTAACCAGCAGAAGGACTGGACTGCATTATCCTCACTCACCTCTAGTCCCATCGTGCTGGGTTCCCTCTGTCCCCAGGGAAGGAGGCGGTCTCCCCTCTTAGGGTGGGATGAATCAACTCTGGAAATGGTTTATTCCCTCCGTTGGCTCTAAGGAACTAATTGAAGACTGGGCACAACTTCTGTATGGGTAGGATTTGGTGAGAGCTTGTGTATGGGTGGGATGATCTGGCACCAGTGGCTTTAATGGCAGTTAGTGCATCCAACGTGTAGTGTGTAGGCGCCTGCTGCAGCCCCAGGTAGAGCGGTCTGCTGTGAGCTCTGCTGTAAGCTCTGCTGTAAGCCTTAGGGGACCTGCATTTATTCTTCTTGTTACACAAGATGGGGCTGCCTCATTCTTGCTCCTAAACTTTCCCTCGGTTGCGTGTGCTAGGACAAATGGAAAAAACTTTATTAAACACCAACACTTTATATCCCGCTTAGAGCAATCCTTTTGTTTCCATCAGGTGTCCCATTTTTCTGGCTGCGTTCATGCTAGCAATATTGGAAAAGACAAAAAAAAAAAAAAAAAAAAAAAAGAAATGAAGCTAGACATAGACAAATTTGCAGTAACAACCTACGCAGTCATTTGGTTAAACAGCACATTACCCCGAGCTACCCTTTTGCTGTTGTTGTTCACATGAATCCATCTCCTCACCCCAGAGAAGATCCTTCCAGACCAGGACTGGGAAAGGTCAGCGAGATTTTTATTAATGTTCACAGCCAGACTTCTTCCAGTCAGCCTTTTTTTTTTTTCTNTTTTTTTTCCCCATTCAACTGACTGGGAAAAAAAAAGAAGAAGAAGAAAAAATTGGGGTAAAAGTTGAAGAACACTTTAATTTATAAGAAAAAGAACTAAATAATTGATGTAGTCATGGTGCCAAAGGTAATTTCTGCTGCTCCCTCTATCTCACAAAGACATTTAGCATTGATTGAGATCAAAGTATCAAAAACCCCTGCTGCTGAGCTGAAAGGCAAAACTTTCGGCTGCCTTTCTCCGCTCTAATAATATCGTCTTTATGTAGTTAATAAACTGCACACTTCAGTCAAACTATATCATTACAGAAGACTTAGGGAGCTAATAATTTAAAAGCAAAGAATTGCCTCTGTTCTTCGCTTTGAACTAAACAACATTCTGTTGAATGAGGGGGACATCAAAGCTTTGTTACTATTACCAATGTGGCTGGAGCATAGGGCCGCACAGAGTGTGTACTTCAGTCATCAAGAGAAAAAAAAAAAGATTAAAGATATTGGCTTATCAACCCACAGGCAGAACCAGGTGTTTTCTTTTCTGCTGTGCAAGCATCAGGTGGTTTGCTTATCAATGAGTTTTCTTGTTAAATAGATGTACATGACTTAGGTTGATCCCTCCAATCCTGTGGCCCTTTTATTTTCTGAGCAATCTTTGAAAAAGTTGGGATGACGGGCTGTTTGTTTGCGGGAGGACGGCTAATTGGGCCTTTTGTCAAGGGCCAGCTCCCGTTTTCGCTCCACTGACGCTCTCCCGTTGTGCCGTGCTCTGCTGCAGCACGTCTCCTCCCTGCTCCCCGCCTTCCTTCTGCACACGTGCCGTGGGGCAGCCCCCTAGCATGTGTGGCAGCCTCATCCCCTCATAGAATCATAGAATCATTGGATAGCTTGGGGTGGAAGGGACCTTTAAAGGCCATCTAGTCCAACCCCCTGCCATGAGCAGGGACATCTTCAACTAGATCAGGTTGCTCAGAGCCTGACTTCACCTGACTGCCGTGACTGAGGGTGGCTTGGCAACTACATCGGCCAGTTCCCNTTGTCAAGGGCCAGCTCCCGTTTTCGCTCCACTGACGCTCTCCCGTTGTGCCGTGCTCTGCTGCAGCACGTCTCCTCCCTGCTCCCCGCCTTCCTTCTGCACACGTGCCGTGGGGCAGCCCCCTAGCATGTGTGGCAGCCTCATCCCCTCATAGAATCATAGAATCATTGGATAGCTTGGGGTGGAAGGGACCTTTAAAGGCCATCTAGTCCAACCCCCTGCCATGAGCAGGGACATCTTCAACTAGATCAGGTTGCTCAGAGCCTGACTTCACCTGACTGCCGTGACTGAGGGTGGCTTGGCAACTACATCGGCCAGTTCCCTCAAGGACTCTGTGATGCATCTCATCAGGTCCCATAGACCTTCATACATTCAGGTTCCTCAGGTGGTCATGAACCTGATCTCTTACAGTGGGAGGGACTTTGCTCCCCTAGTGGCCATCTTGCGGTCCGTCCACTCAAGAGGTGTGGGGACAGAGGTTGCTGGTGAAGACTGAGGCAAAAATGTTGTTGAGTACCTCAGCATCCTCCTCATCCATTGTTGCCAGTTTGCTCATCGGAAGGGCTGTGCTTTCTTTGACCTTCCTTTTCTGGCTGACATACCTGTAGAAACCCTTCTTATTATTCTTTGCATCCCTCGCCAAGTTCAGCTCCAGCTGTGCCTTGGCCTTCCTGACCCCATCCCTACACATCCTCTGCTGGATGTGCCCCTGTCCCTCACTTGCCATCTCATCCCTGTCACTCCAGTTCCTCCGTGCTCTCAGGGGAGCAGGCTCTGCTATCCCATGTCAGGAGAGGTGTGTCCCTGCAACCAAAGAAGACCCTCTGGCATGGCGGGGAGCGATGGAGGCACCATGCTGCTCCACTTCTCTGCGTGGGGAAGAAAGAGAGGACCTACTGTCCTGCTGCTGCCTTCTCTGGCTGCACCATAGCTGAGAACTGCTTCTTTCCCCTCTCACCCACCACAAGAAGGTTTGCAAAGATCTGGCCAGTGCCAGGAGTGGGTGTCCATGGAGGTTCTCAAGCATGAAGATCCTAAACATGTTCAAGGGTGTGTGAATCACTCATGCTCATGCCAGTGATGCCTCCTTGCCATATTTTTTTTCACCAACTATGGCACTGTGGGAGACAAAGGCTTTCTTTCATAAATTCCGGTAAAACACAGAGTTTTTCCTGGGACATTGGACAGGGACAGAATCAGCAAAAACAGTCCAAGAGGACTTCAGGAGCTCTCCTCCCATCCCATCCCATCCCATCCCATCCCATCCCATCCCATCCCATCCCATCCCATCCCATCCCATCCCATCCCATCCCATCCCATCCCTGCCATGGGAGCATCTGCCTGTGTTGTGTGTCTGGGTCTGACTCCAGGTTAGACCTTCCGTGCACTTTGGCTGGAGATGTTTGAATATGGGGCTGCGGTGTGAGCCCCGAGTTCTTCCCAGGAGAAACAAGGTGAATCACGAGGTCAGCGCTTGAGAGGAGTGGGGCCTCTAAACCCTCCTGCTCTGATCTCCTGCGCTGGATGGACCCTTGGATCTTCCAGGCAGGTCTGGGAGCTGGCAATTTGGTGTGGGCTCTATTATGGGATACTTGCACTTCTTAAATGCTGCTTTTCATTTGCATAAAAAAACTCTCTTTGGTTCTTGGCGGTCTGGATCTCATCCCCTATTAAAGGCTGGAATTTAAAAAAGCAGAAAATAATGGCTTGTTTCAAAGTAACAATTCGACTGCTTTTTGAAATGCTGTCCTTATTCAAAACCACTTAAATTTATACATATTTCTAAGTCTTTATCATCCTCAGAGGCTGAACCAATTTGGATCTTGATTTCTGCAAGTGTTCTCCTTGATTTCTGTGTCAGAAAGTTGAGATGTAATGCGAAGAGATTGGACGTTAACCATAGGTAACAAACGGTTTCCTGAGAATTATTGCTTAAGTTATTCTTTAAAATACTTTGCAAAGCCTATTACTACAGAGAGAAAATTCATAGCAAAAAGACTTTCAGAAAGGGGTGATCCGCTTTTCACCCCGGCGAGCTGCAGGCTGGAGCGTGTGCCTGAGCCCATGTGTGGACGTGTGCATGCGTGTGCTTTTGTGGGCTTCCTTCTTTTTTCAGTGGAAGTGGCTTTGCCATGCACCGAGAGTGAGATTCTCCCCACTGAAGTGTTCTTTTTGCCCTTCATTTCCGTAAGACTAAAATTTTCATTTCTGAAATGGAAGATGGTCTCCTAGCAGGCACACACATGGTGGGGACACATTTTATGACTGGAAAAATGTAAACTGCCCTATAAACAGAGAGTAACTCTCTTCTGCGTCACCCCTTCTGCAGGTTAATGGATGACCTGCAGATACCATGTGCTGGTGGTGCATGTTGTTTGAGGATAGTAATAATCAAATAAGGAGGTGGAAAAAGGTCTTCTACCTCCTCTGGCTCAGGCAGCACATGATTCACCTGCAGACATAGTGCCGAAGTTCTAAGAAATGTTTTCTGAAACGTTGGCCTCATCTGCCAGGAAGGTCTTGAGTTTGCCTGAGTTCATGAGACAGCCGCCATCCTGGGAGGGTGAAGTGTGTCACAGTTAGGTCAACCTGATGGGTTGTCTCTCAGAGACAGCCATCAAGCCAAAGGAGACCCTGATGTATTCTGCTTCACTTGTTTGGACTTTCACTGATGGGGTCTATTGTACACACTACCCAAGATTTGCACCCAGAAATCAGAACACAGCGGATGGGATTTAATACCACCTCTAGAGCAGAGTACCTAATGCAAATCCCAGAGCACAGTACCTGCCTGCCCGTCTGTCTGTCTGTCTCCCTACCTACTACAGGCAGACTCATTCATGGAATGACTATTTCTGCAGCATTTAGAAATGCTCCCATGTGCAAAACAGCGCTGCGAGCCAGCGCGACGCTGAGCGAGGCTTTCTAGCTGGACGGAGATGCAGAGCTAAAGGCTCTTGAGCCAACCTTTGCGAGATCTGGTAATACAAAGATAATAAAGTGACTCTGATGGGAGTGCAAGGCAGAGTGAAGCTGTCTTTAGCCTTTACCAAAACCACTGTCAGTGCCTTTGCCTTTTCATAGCACAGCTCTTCGCAAAGCTAATTGGGTTAGTGCCTTGCAGGGGGTTTTCAGTGTCTGCAGGAGATGGGCTGCTGCAAACACCTTCCCCTTCAAGGCACACAGCGTTGCCTTTTTCACACCACAGCTCTCTCCCTGGCTTCTGTTCTCGAAAAGCAAAAGTCCCAGGCTGTTCTTCAGTATCAGCCATTACAGTGTTTCAGTTCTTTCCTCCCAGCCATTTTCAAATGTTCAACTTAAAAGGAAAATGTTTCATTTTAGGCCAAATTCCCCCCTCCTTTCCCTTTCCCCTCTCTTCTCCTTCATCCCCCCNCACCCCCCCCCCCCCCTTCTTTCTCTGGAAGAAGAACAAAGTCATTCACATGAGGAAGCTGAGGAACTCCATGTATACTTTCCACTGGGACCTCGATCCCTACTGGTTTGGCTTGATTTGATTGAAGTGTAATTTAATCCTTCATCATTTGTCATAATGTCATTTATATATAAAAACAACACTGCATCCAAACTTCAGATCAGCACCGAGGAGCTCTCTGGGAGGCATGGAAACGGAGCCGAGGAGCGGGCTTTGCTGATGGCGAGGAGGGTGTGAAGCTGGCAGGCAGCGTGGCTGCCTTCCTCCTGGCTGGGAAGGCGCTCGGATGAAGCGTGTCACGGTTAAGTCAGGTTGCATTATGTTAGTGAAGACGGGTCTGGATTCACAGCGAAACGGAGGGGCGACTGCGAGCACGTCTGTGGGAAATAATTCAGGTTGTGTAGGTGAAATACCCGGGGGGAGTGGAACGACCTGGATTTCAGCGTGGGCTAGAAAATGGAGTATATTTGCAGGCACACCAGTAAGCGTAGCGATGATGATGTCACTGCCCTCTGTTACCAGCTGGAGAAAGATAGGGCTGGAGTCTGCGTACCTCAAACCACATCTTGATTTGTAGTAGAGGAAGAGGAGGAAAGGGAAGGGCCTTTCATGGCAGGAAAGGTCTCCCTAGCTCTGATCTGCCATCATGTTCAGGTTTCCTCCATCCCTCTTCTTCAGAGTGACATCTATGTTGTTGGTGCTCACCTTCACATGTCAGGGTTGGGGCTGCAGTACTTTTCTGACATCGGGTCCCTCTCGTGGAACCTATAGGTGAGGTAGTAGATGTCACCAGACACTCAACTCAAGGCTGTAGGAAGCTGAATCGTCATCCTTTGCCTCAAGCGTCTCATGTTTAGCTCCGCACAGCTAAAATACTGAACATCTGAACCCTGGCATCTCTCTGCTCCTTCATTCGAGCGGTATAATGCGGGAGAGGACAGGCGGGGAGGGGAGGTCAGCAGCCCTGCTGTCACTCCAGGAGGTTTGAAAGGGCTGGTGGCTCTCGGTGGTTATGGACTCGGCTGCACTCAGGCGGTGAGAGGGCATGTGGTCCAAACCCTGCCTGGATTTCCCTGTGAAGCCCCTTCTTGACTCCAGCTCCCAGTGTCCCCATCTGTGACACAGGAGCTCGTCGGTCTGCGGGGGATCTCGTGAAGAGGCTGTTACAAACATATCCCCACGTTACTCCTGTTCTTCACCCTCAAGTGGAGCCTTGTCAGAATAAAAGCAGTTTCTGAAGCATTGGTGCAGTACGGTACAGACCTAAAACCAGCCCGGCATGGGGGTAACTGGGAGGTGTTGGGAAAACTCTGCCCTCAAAAGCCCTGAGGCTTTCATTTTCACCTCTGTGCTCTGCCGGGGCAGGGTTTGCTCCCCGCGCTGCAATCTAACACGCAATCAGAGGCACCGACCCGGCTCGGCACCCGGGCAGCGCTGCTTCTCATCCTCTTTCGAGTTTGCTGGCTCACCGCTCCGTGCCGGAGCGTTTTTTGGCACGGCCTGGCCTCGCAGCTAGGCATGTCCTGGGATGCACCGCGGCACGTCCCGCGGAGAGCCGCCGCAGAACAGGAAGGTTACGGCTAATCTGCAAATGTCGTGTGAGGTGGTTTTACTCGAGGATTTTTTTTGAGAGAGATGACGAACATCTTTACTTTCCCCTTCCTATCCGCTCGCTGAACACCCTAAAAGGAAGTATGAACGAGGGGAACAGATAAGCCTTATCCCTCAGAAAGAAAACATTCCTGCAGTCAGAATATATAAGCCAGATACCGCCTGCCTTTCTCCGGCCCGAGCCGTGCGGGTATCACCGCAGCCGGAGCCCGGCTCTCCGCTGGGGCTTAGGACAAGAGCCAGAGGTTGTGGGGCCGGTGGGTGACAGCGCCCGGCACAGCCCTTCCCTCTCCCCGAGGGACCGGGCTGCCAGGTCACCTGCGGTCTGCTCCGGGGGACCTGGGGGGACCTGCTGTAAAACCCCGACCAGAAACACAAGCGGAGAGGGTCGCGTGGGGCCCCCGCTCGCCCTCCCCGGCTCCCCGCAGCACTGCGGTCAGGGCTCTGCTCCGTCCCTTCCCGCTAACAGCAGAGCAGAGTATCTATTCACAGCACTTGTCAAAAATTAAAGCAGAACCTTCTTTCAAATGCTCCGTCTGTACTTGACTGCCAGAAAAGCGATTCTTCCTCCCCAAAAAATTTGCATTTAAAATTCCAAATATGCACTTTTGCTCAGACGAAAGAATGTGTGTTCCCACTTTCAAGTCAGGTTCTCTGTGACCTCTAGGTTTTAATAATTTCAGCAAAGTGTCATTTGACAATTCAAATACTGTCGGTAAGCACAGGAAAGTAAATGTCCTTTAAGATAAGCGCATATTATATTGAGAGCTGATGATGAGAAGATTTCACCTACAGCTAGAAACTTCAGAGTAATATGTACGACACTTCTGCATATTAAAAAAACTGCTTTGGTGAAATATTGGTATTTGCAGATTTCAGCTTTGCCAGCGCTAATATATTTCCACTGTTTAATTCATAAGAAAGTGTGATGGCCCTGTATGTAGAGGTTTCACTGTTCGGCTTTTGCTTTCCAATTAAAAATAAATTAGTGTTCAAATCCTGCTTGCTGCTGATCTGAGGGGGCGAAGGACCACGATCTGGATGGCCAAGATGTGCTCCGCCGACCCACTCCCTCGCCACGGTGCCGTGCTGCCCGCGGCGCCGCAGCCGGGCGATGCTGCAGCGGGGTCAGGGGGACCACTCCTGCTCCAGGGATGCACCGGAGGCCGGGGCCGACCCCAGCGGCTCTCAGCCCTCAGCCCCAGGTGGATGTGCTCGTTCGGCTTCGGGTTCCCTCCTCCTGCTTCGGTTTCCTCAGATCCCTTCGCCTTTATTGTGCTCTCCCGAAACCCTCGCACAGAGAGGGCTGTTAGCGCACGTACGCCCACCCCTCCGCATGCAACTCAAGCCACCAGTCAGCGAGCAGATCAGCTTGTCACAATAATTAATAGGCCTCCCTGCGGTCCCGGGTAATCCATCCCAGGACTGCACAGCACCGGCTCTGTTTTACTTAGGTATATGTAAGCCTTAGAACTGCCCCAAACAGAGCCTTTTTCATGAAACTGCTTCATTCAACACCTTATAAGGGCTGCGGGCGCAGGGAGGGGGCAAGTTTACACAGATGCTAGTGTCTCAGGACTTGCTAGCAGGTGTCTCCTAACTTTACACAGACCACCCTCACACTAAAGGGACTCTTTTGCTTTGAGCCTCTTTGAGTTACAACGACTTTGGTCTTTGAGTTCCTGTTCAGCGGGCGATTTATGACTTTCCTTATTGATAATGCTCCCGTAAGCAGAGGGATGGATTGTTCGCCGGCGGTGTGGGTTTCACGGCGTCTTCGAATAGCCGAAGTTCCCTGACCGTGCAATTCCTCAGGCTTTCTAGGGAAAGGAAAACAACAACAACACCCGTACGGGCTGTGGGGTTTTTCATTTGTTTGTTTGTTTATTTAAAACGAGGGGGGAAAAAAAGAGCTAATGATAGGTTTAAGCAAACAGTTCCCTCTGAATTCGGTCATTTTCTCTCACTGAGGTCATATGACAGCTGAGATTACACGATTAGAAATGTTTTAAGGCATTCCTTCAGCCTCAAGAGGGGAGGAGGGAAAATATTTAGGGTTTGCTGTCTGTAGTTCAGGGAACAAACACGCGAAGAGCTGTAGTACGTGGGGGTGGTGGTGGAGGCCGTCGTCTCTTTCCCAAGGGATGAAGCTGGGAGGCAGTGCTGAGCTCAGGCTGCTGTTCCTGACGGAGAATTCGAGGTCCCTCAGGCTTTGGGAAGTTTGGGGTTGGGACACCCTGTTGCAAAATTTGGGTTGGTTTTTTTCAGTTCTCTGAAACCTCTCCAATTCTCATTAGGAGTTAATGGGGAGGAAGTGTTACTGGGGTGACTGTAGTGCCCGGGAACCCCACAGCAAAGAGCCCATCCCTGCCTCAAACCTCCATTTTCCACCAGCAGCCTCTCTGTCCTCTCTGCCGTGTTGTCCACTGCTGGTGCTGCTGCTCCTGTCACCCCTGCAGCCCTCACGGTTGTTCCCTCACACTGGGAGAAAGAAATTAGTCCTGTGTGACACAGGATGGTAAACAGGATTTAGATCTGGACCTGCTCCGTGGCGGATTCATCACCATTACAGCTCAACACTTTGGCCAAACTCTACCACCTTTCCTCTCTCTGAGTCACACTTTGACTCCATTTAAAATACCACTAAAATTGACAAAATGTTCTCTTACAGAGGTGAGAAATGGGTACGTTACCCAGCCTTGGTGTGAGTTTCTGGAGATTATATAAAAATTGCTGGTTTGTTGCTGGCTAAGATTTCTTCCTACTTTTCTGTGCTAGTTCTCTGAACATGAAAATACCTCTGCAAAGCAAAGTGGAGAGTGTATTGTCGCAGGTTGCAAGCCAACTACTCTCAGTTAAAGAAGAAAAATATAATTGGTAACCTCTGAAGTGAGCCCACCTCTCGCGAATATTCCTGCCTAGCACAGTACGTTTCTGCTGAGGTCAGTTTGTCAGCGCATCGGGAGACCACACTGCTGAAGAGTTGAACCCCACCATGCAAGGGTGGGCTTCACAACACTTTCACGACGACTCACGAGGTCCATGAAAAAGTCCTGTTGGCTTCCCAGTCTGTACAGCTTTACCCCCTCTTGAATTTAGCCACTGAACTTCTAATACTCACCTGGACACAGCTGTACTCCACAAAGGGAACAAGGTATTAACATATGCACTTATATTTCCCTGCAGCGGTGTTTGGGAATTACTCCCTCTGCCGCCATTTTGGTCCTGGTGAAAGTTTCTTAATGATCAACAGCTATTGCCATGGCATGACCGTTCACTGGGCTACTCGAAATGACCCCTAAGTCTCAGTCCTTGTAGACGAATATCTCCAGTCAAGCCCTAAGGTTACAGCTGTGCCTCACCCACTGGTTCAGAATCAACGATAGGTGCTCAGTGATATAAATGATTTGTAGTTCAAGTCCTTATCTGGTGCAACGAGGAGCAGCCACAAGATTCATCTCCTCCTGCTTTATCAGCTCCCACTAGAAAGGAAAGGGGGAAGGTCTCCTGCTGATCATAGGAAGGTTATTGGCTGAGTTTATTCTTGGCTGCTTGATGACTTTATGCTTCAGCCCTCATCCCTCAGGTCATTTAACATTTTGCTCCTGACAGAGCTGTAGATGCACCAGTTGAAGCCCAGACTGTGTGTGTCAGGTACTGGATGGTCTCTCAAAAAGCAGCTGGTGCCATTTGTGAATGGTCCCAGGAACGTATGGATGTCTTCCCATGGCCCCAGCCCCTGCCTCACACACACACGCTTTATGAAAGCTGTGAGGGGTTAGTTTGGATAGACATGATAAAAAATAAATGACTTTGGTGTGCTTTTGGAACCAAATAATGCTTTAATAGCAGAATCCTTTTTCAAAGTTAGTAGTTAAGAGCAAGCAGTACTTTAGGCAATCCAGGCATCTGCTGCGGGGACTTTCCCTCGTAATTAGTTAATGAGCTTGATGTGCTTTTCCCATCTAATTAAGTTGCCATCTTTTTAGCGTTGTTAGGAAAGGTAAACTTTAGAGACAGGTTCCCTACCTGACCCTTGCCTGTGCACCCCGGTGAGCTGGCAGCACCCTCCTGGACGGCCATCCTGGCTGGGTGAGGAAGATGTCTGTAAGTCTCCGTGTGTACGGAGTTGAAGCAAGATGTGCAATACTCACCACGCACAGGGAAGCTGGGAGACTAAAGGAGAAGAGCAAGCAAGAAAAAGTCCATGCGGTTCTTTTCTGGGTGTGCAGTGAGTCAGTCCTCCTTTCCACGGTTGAAAGTTTTGGTCACCTGAACGAACTCTCTGTTCCCAAATTGTTATATTTGAGGTGTGGAGTGCTGCTGGTTTTGCAAGGTAGCCTGAGTGATCACCTCACCAGGACACATCTCCTTTAGGGCTTGTTCATCAGTCTTCCTTAGGAGTAACGGCCGCGGTATTCAGTGCCTGAGCTGGCCTTCCTAAAGCCCAGGACTGGGGACTTACAACAAAACTGCCTCTGAGAAAATGGATCTTGATGAATATACACAAGTTTGTTTCTCTCAAGAGCTCCCCAGTTCCCGAAGCTGTGGAAGGCTGTGTCATCAGATACAGCCCCATGTCCATTACTGATAGTTTGGGTTTGTGTCCTGCGTGGAGTGTTTGCAGGTGCATGGTACCTGTCCCAGACATTTCTCTGGTGGGTCTATTCACAATGCTCCATTAAAAACTAGTTTAGAAATACAAAAATGGAATAATTTCATAAACTGGAATTTCCTTGGTGACCCCTTTTCCACCTCCCTTGCTGCCAGTGCACGTTGGGAGCTCCCTGGTTGCTGCACAACTGGACTCGGATCTCAACCAAACCTGCCAGGACTGGGACTCGCAGCGCTTTGGGGAGGTGGAGTTCCAGACCCAATTCCCAGCTTTGACTCTGCTTGAGGACCAAATACGTGTTTATTGTCATTCTGGGCATTATCCTTACTGTGACTCCCAGGATAAAGGTGTGTAAGAGGGGCCAAGCGCAGGGCTGGGAGGTAGGACAGCCTCCTCCCGTCCACCTGCGTGCTAATGGGTGATTTGCTGATACGTGAGCACCATCTGTGTGAGCAGAGGGAGTCATGCTTATTCGAAGAGACACCTCGAATCCAAAGAGAAGCAGCAGATCTCACCAAAGCCAGTGGTTTCACCAAAGTCAAAAGAAAGAGCTACTTTGAAAGCCCTCCGAGAGCTGGGAAGCTGCAAGCCCGATGGTTGGTCAGAGCTGCGGGCTGAGAGTTTTCTCTGGCAGCAAATGAAAGCAGAATCAGCTACAGTAGCTGGAAGCTGCCTGTGTGCTGGAGTGCCAAAATATAGGCGAGAGCACTGTGAGCATGAATCCAAAAGGAGAAGGGCTGGAGCGCTTGGCAGAGGGATTGCTGAGTGAGGAACCTGCCAGCTCTTGCGCTGGGTTTGCAGGAGCACCATGACCATGCCCAGGGCGGAGAGCTGCCGGAGGGAGAGGCGCTGATGGAGGCAGCTAAGGGCAACCACGGCCACCCTTGTTTGCTCTGCCCAGTGCAGAAGTCACTTTGGCCGACACGGGAGGGAACAGCCATGGACCTACACGACCTCCCATCACCATTACAGGTCCACTCAGCTCTGTTACAAACCATCGTAAAGCACAGGGGTCTTGGGCACGAGTCTCCCCTGCTAAGGGCAGGTGGGGGAGCAGCTCCCGCTCTTTCACAGAGCCGCTGGTGCACCAGATCCACATTAGGATGAAGGAGACTTGGTAGAACAGAGTAACTTACTGCCTTTTAAAACCAGAAAGTGAACTGGTGGCCGCACTGGGGTTTCTGTCAGCTTCTTTTCCCAGCTGACCCCATTTTTATATGTTCCCCCTTCAGAGCTGGGCTCCAAAGCCTGGATATATTTCCTCCTGGCCTGCCATCGTGCTGGTGGGATTTAAATATGAAAAGAGTTGCTCTCTGTTCAAGTTAAGCCTTTGGTTAAAAGTGCAGGATGTTAAGAGGTGCAGGATTTTTTTAGTCTCTTGTAAGGTCTTTTTCAGTGTCTCCTTATGAGACGGCGTTGAAAGTCTCTGTAATATAATGATCTCACACACTGTATATGCAATATCTCTCCTCCCTTTATGTAGAGTTTTCCTAGCTAATTTCACAGTATACTCCATTAAATCGCCATCCTTTTCTATGAACTCTGGAGGTTCTTGCTGCCACATGGCACATGTGGCTGCTGCTTGTGTATCTGCCTTGAATTAATGCGGACGGGCTTCATGTCCTGCAGCCTTTTTGCAAAGATCAATGGGCTTAATCCTTGGCCTCCAGAATCAGGCCCCCGTGCCACACAAATCCCCTCCAGTGAGCTGTCTCTTCCTCTTACCCTGTGGTCCAACTTTTTCTCAGCAGCCTTTGAGCAAAAGTTTGACCTCCTCCAGTTTGGGAAATGCAAAATCCTTGCAACTCAAGACAAATGAACCAGGAGGTGTCCCTCAAACAGCTTAGGACCTTCTCCCTGAACCCCAGCCTGCTTGGGTCGACGAGACTGGCATCACTCACGAGTAGCTGCAATTAGCAATTGTTCCACACCTTTGCTGTTGCTCAATCAGGCCCAGGTTTGGAGGACTGAAGTTGCAGAAAGCTCCCTTCTCCCCCACAGAAGCTTCAGAGTGAGGGTAAAAAGAAAGAAAAAGAGAGCAATCGTGGATTCAGGACTGCCAGCAGCACTTTTACAATTAAGAGAATTGTCTTCTTCAACCCTTCACTTATATTTTCCTGAATCGATCAGCCCAAGGCTTCATCCACAACCCAGTTCTGTCAGTGATGTTCTTCCCATTGTCTTCGGTGGGCCATAAATCCAACTCCCTGAAGGTGACCCTCCGCTGCTCCCCGCCTCGGCGCCAGGCACCCCACCGTGCCCTCTGGGATGGCGTTTCTTGGCGTAGGAGCCCCAGCTATAAGGCAAGGACAAAAAGGAGACCGGACTGTAGGTCAAGCTGCAGACTTTTATGTTCACACGGCTTCCTCTTGCCCAGCCAAAAAAACCCCAGGATAAAGCAGAGATATAAGAAGACAAAGAAAGAACAGGAGAAGCAGGTTATGGCTATAAAACACACTTTAGTATAAGCTTCTCCTACAAACTGCGGGTACAATGCGCTGGGGTGAGCAAGGAGGCAAATTCTCTTCTTTCTCCCCAAACCAGGCGCACCTCGCTGCTTGCGGTGACACCGCTGCCACCTCGGTCCCCCCAGGCGGCCGGCCAGAAGGGAGGCTGCCAGTCATTCGGTGGCGCTTTGATGCGGGCACAAAAGAGCAAGTCATTTGAGACGCTTCCTGACTGGTGGCCTGTATCAGCTTGTGAATCATCTGAACGCTTCTGCTTAATCCGCTTGTGTATCTTTGAAGCCTTTTCTGTCTTGCAAACAAATGATCAACTGCAACTTATTTTTAATCCATTAAAAGGTTCCAGATATTCCCCTGTAAAAACAAAATACCTCGGTACCTCGGGGAGGAGTGAATTTTGCGAGTATTGATTCGGTCTCCACCGAGCACAGGCAAATATTAGCATCAATTTGTGAGTTACTCGCTAGGAAGAAATGTCAAAGGTTCAGCTTTTACTGTGATCTAATCCTAGCTGTTAAAATACTGGGATCTCAAGGAAAAGAGCTGCAAGACAGCGTCAGGACGGCTTGGACTACAGTGCTGTGTATGGCACGCTTGATCCGAGGGCGCTACAAAGTCAGGTCTGGCACGTGGAAAGAAATTCTGGCCAAGGAGTACCGGGACAAGCTCAAAGCGACACTTCCACTGGTGTCTTTCATTTGCAGCATACATGGAAGGACTCCACTCTGTGTTGCAAGACATTTATACACCTACCCTCCCATCAAGTTTTATGTGAATTAATTGCTGCTTTTCATTCCTTCTTCCGTGTTTTGCTCTAACTGTCTGAACAAAAAACTAAAATTACAAAATCCAGCTGAAACTTAATTGAAAACACCAAGTTCCATCTGGCCTCACATAAATTATGGTCAAATTTGCCATTTTAAAGAACTGTTGTTGTTGTTGTTGTTGTTGTTGTTGTTGTTTTTTAATGCCAAACTATAAATCAGCTCAAATTGAGTTCAAACCAGCTCAAAATTGGGACCGGGTTTGCTCAAGGAGTTTGCAAACTTGAGCAAAAAGCTTTGGGCAAAGCTGGGCTGAACGCTGAGCTTGCAGCGAGCCAAGTGAGCGTGGGGCTTTGTACCGAACATTTCTCAGAGATGTGCTTTTAACAAAGAGACGCTCAGAGCTGATTTGTGCCCGGCGGAGGGGGAGGAGGACGGTGTGGGTAGGGATGCCCTTCCCTTCGCAGGGGGGAGGCGAGAGGGGAAGGTGAGAGGGGAAGGCAGCTCAGGTGGGCACATCAGGTGCTTCTTGTTTTGCCTTGACGGGGCTGTGAGCCCGTGCCCCAGCCTTTCCCAGGGAGCCTGCTCTTAAGAACCACTGCAGCAGTGCTCAGCCCCTTCCCTGGGATCTGGTGGGGCTGAGAACCCCAATATCGTGGCCTTCCACCTGACTGCAGAGCTGTGACAATGGTGGTAGCAAGTCCTGTGTTGTCACAGCTCTGGTGAGCATCCTCTATGAAGCCAAAGGATGACGGGACCAGTGGGTGTCTGACGTCTGGCCGTGCAGGTGAGCTGGGGGCGGGAGCGTGTGGCAAAGGCTTTGTGGCAGAGGGTGAGCGGTTTGTGTCCGGGCTGACATCTGCAGGGAGACACCAGCCCCTGCCATGGCCAGAGCGTGTGTTGTGTCCTGGAACCTGTGTGGCTGTGGGCAGAAGACTCTTCCCTCCTCTGAGGCATCTGCTGTTTTATTTAACCTAAAAAATACTGGTCGGAGGGTGTTTTTAAGCATGTAGTCTAAATATTGCTCACACAGCGCTCACTTGCTGATTGTGTAAGCAAAGTGAGTCTGTATCCTACGCTCTTCCTTGGCTTTCCTGATGCTGAGGAGGTGTACAAAAGCTTTTCCCTGCTGCCCCCAGCCTGGCGTGTGTCCCTCGGCGCCAGCCTGGCGCTGGTGCGCTGCTGGTCCGTGAGCTCCAGGCGGTCGCGCTGCTGAAGCACGGTCTGAATGGTGAGAATGAGGCCCCTAGACACAAAACGTGTCTCTGCAGCACTGTCCTGCCATTCGGCTGCAGAGCAGCTCTAGAGAGGCTGTAAATAATGCAGGAGAGATCCGGCGGGATGATTTTGTAAGGGGGATCGGAAGTGAGATTACTCTGTGACATTAGGCATAAAACCACCTCTTAACTCTTTGGTGAGCAGTAGAGTTAACAGTCGCGTAAAAGATGCATAAATTGTCTGAGTGTAAGATGCCACTGCCCTTGGGAGGTTGACTAGGTTATCTTTTCGGTATTTATTTAATGGCTGCACGTCTTTAAGACACAAATACTCAGCTGATCCTTCTTCCTCTTCGGCTGACTGTGTGCCTTCTGGAGTTGAGCATCCTCCTGTGATGTGTAAATGATGAGTGACTTCTGATGATCAAAGAGTACTGGCTTGATAGACATATTTCAGCTTCCTATTTGATGCCCAGATGGCATTTTGTATCAGCCCTCACATCCAAATGTATCTTTTTCAGAGCACTTATTTACTAGATTAATTCTCTTCAGGCAGCCGGTTAAATGGGAGCCATGCCTTCTTCTGGCCCTGTTTCTGCCAGACTTGTGATGGCAAGTACTTTGCTTCTGTGAGTAACTGTAGGCACCCCTGGGGTCCCCCGGGATGTGATTCAGATGTGCAAATTTTGTTCAGAGGAAGAGTGGGGGATTAGCGTCGAGTTACTGGGAAAAGCGTTAGTCCTGCGTCGCGGTAGCGTGAACAGAGCGAAATCCAGATCTCCCCCCTTGCGAAAAATAGGATGGGGTAAAACGTGTCGCAAATTGTCCATCCCATCTCTGGGCACGCAGTCCCCGTGTGCTGGTGTGGTGCTGGGGGAGTACCTGCCCCGGCGAAGGGCTTGTGCAGATGGGGCCGAGTGTTCCAGCAGGCTGGTGCCTGGCCATCCCCTCTGCCACAGGAGCCGGTACCTGCAAATCCCTCGGTGGGGTTCTCAGAGGAGTCTGAGAGCATAAGTGTCTCTTTTCAGTGGTGCCCAGTGACAGGACAAGAGGGAACGGGCACAAACGTGACCATAGGAAGGTCCATCTCAACCTGAGGAGGGCCTGCTCTCCTGTGCGGGTGGCAGAGCACTGGCACAGGCTGCCCAGAGAGGTGGGGGAGTCTCCCCCTCTGGAGCCATTCCAAACCCGCCTGGACGCCGTCCTGTGCCACTGCTGGAGGTGCCCCTGCTCTGGCAGGGGGTTGGACTAGATGATGTCCAGAGGTCCCTTCCAACCCCGACCAGTCTGTGGTTCTGTGACTCAAAAGCTTCGCTCTCAATGCAAACGCCAGGTGTGAATCGGAGCGTTGTCGCTGTAGCTGGTTGGGAAGCACACGGTAATTCACATCAGGGGGAGAAATAAGTTGAGTTTTATTTTTCATTTTGAAAAAGACAATGAGAGTTAACGTTCTCCTTACTTTGTCATAGGAAGACACCAGTCCGCAGTGTGTGGGGAAATGCTTTAGCCTCTTTGCTTTCTGATACTTCCTTCTGTCTTTAGTCAGAAAGACAAAGCAAAGCAGTGTTTGCCCCTGCCACGTGCTGGGGGAAGTCCCTGCAAAGGAAGCACTCCCTGTGTGCAAACCCATATCAAAAAGGGAATTATAGGTGATTTGTATTTGGACCCAAACAGCACTTTCTGCTGAGAGGAGATGACTAGATGATCTCCGGACATCCCTTCCAACCCTGACCCTTCTGTGATCCTGTGAGATCGATCTGTAGGAGCGCCATCCAGCTTCACTTTGCATCTGTTCCTGTCCGCCGGAGTGTAACTGGTGTGGTCGGGAGCTGGTGCTGAGGTGTGAGGGGTGGACACAGCCTCTCCCATCAGTGCTGCTGCTGAGCGTGTGAAGCATTACAAAATGTGATGGGCAAAAACCTAGCGATGGTTAGAAACAATGTCCTCACTCCGGAGAGATCTGTGTCCTTCTCAAAACAACAATATGGTGTGTGCTTTGGAAAACTGTGCTCGAATATTTTTTGTCCCCTGGGAACCGAAGGGCTTTCCTCCGCTCTCCTGAAGTGGGGGACGGAGCCGCGAGACTGGCGCTGGCCAAGCGGACACTGTTTGCTGCAGAAATGTTGTGGTTCTATGTCCGGTTGCTATCGTCCCACTGTTTAACCTTCCAATGTGAGGAAAAATACTTCAGACCACCGAAAGCCGCAGTAAATGGCGAGCATTGGCTCCAAAACATTATAGGAATCACAGGGACTTTGATCCCCCATCCCTCCACCCCCTTCTACTTTCTGTTGTTTAAGATTTACCAAACATTGCATCTCTTCACATAAAAATTCACCTTTGTTTGCTACATATAATCATTGGATAGTGATAATAACAATAAAACTCCTAGGAAATCTCCCTGTGGCAACAAGTAATTGACCCAAGAATTTTCACTACAAGGAATTTTTTTTAATAACCACACAGCACTAGAGATGCTCGTTCATCGGGGGATACACCGCTATTGTTCTCATCAGCCCTGATGCTTTGCCTTCACCCTTTGAGTTTTCTCAAAGGATTGAGATTATTTGGTTTCTTTGAAGAACAAAGGATAAAGAATTTTTTTTAGATGACTGGCTATTTTGATCTGCAAGGTCTGCGCGCAGTGTGAGGGAACAAACATCACTAAATCATTAAGGGAAAAGGGAAGGGTATGCATAATGGAAAGGAGAAACACAAAAGCCACCAAGTCCAGTGGTTAGAGGAAGGCGCTGGCAGCCGGCGCCTGGGTGTTGTTTTCAGCCCTGCCGCTGATCCAACGCGAGCTTTGCTGCTTTGCTTCTCTGGACCTTGGTTCCTCTCATCTATAATTCCGCAGGAGAACTCTTGCAGCCAAAAGACTTTGTCAGGTTAAGTTAGTTATAATTTGCGATTCCTTGGGCCTTTGCAGAAATAACAGACATTAAGTAGGATGTCTTATTTAACCAGCCCCAGCGCCTGTTTTCAAACACAGCCAACGCTTTGCTGCAAGATGTAAGATGTCATGAATGCGTCTATGAAAATCCTCCGAGGCTGCCCGACCTCCCCGCCTGCGGCTGGACACGGCGCCGAGGATGCCAACCTCGGGTACCTGACACGAGGCAGCGGCGAGCACTGGGATGAGGGATGCTCGCCTGGTCTCCGCTGCCGCAGCAGAGCACGGTCCTCAGCGCGGTTCTTCTCCTGAAAGCTTTTGTCCCCTTCTTGGCTGTAGGGACTGAGGTTTTGCGGCATGAGGGTCTGTGCATAGCGGTCAAAGCACCTAATTTAGGAGTTGCCATCCCCAGGCTTGCTGATGGTTAGTGTCGTGTAGGAGGTCTTGAAGGGGACGTAAGGCAGACCCATGAGTCGAGCAAGGAGTGGCCAAAGCGAGGTGCCTCCTCTGCCCCCTGGGCGGTGATGCTGGAGAGCTTGCCTTGCTGTTTGCTGAACAGCTCTACAGAAAACTGAGATCCCTCCGTGAATCCCTATGTCATAGGATAACACACAAACATCCTTCCCATTCAAATGTGCCTTTTCCATTTTGGGAGATAAGAAAATATCACATGTTCTGAGGAAATAGGATTAGCCTGTAATTAAGAAAAAATCCTTTGATTTAGCATAACAATTTTTTTAAAATTAAAGAGTGAATATTACCTGCTAATTATGGGGTAAACAATATACATAGAGCAATGTCTAATTTGTATATGAGTGTCTATTTTTATTCTATTTGAAAAAAATTAAATGTTAATCTAGTCATTCACCCAGATGCATAAGTAAAAGACATTCTTCTAGACTTCCAACTAAACAAACAGCATCCTGCTGAGCTGAGTCCATCGCTGCTCCTGCCAGCTGGAGTACAGCAGGTGATGCTGTAGCTGACTTAAAAACAGTGTCCACGCTCGTCTCGTGGTGGTGGTCACCTACAGGGTGAGCACGCACCACAAGGCTGTTGCGGACTGTCCTTGGGTTGAGCAAGGTCTGTGCAAGGGTGTCATGGAGCTGGAGGCTATAAACCATGGATGACAGAGAAGTCCTGAACTTTGGGGAAGTCTTGGTCTGGATCCAAAGCTCTGCGGCGTGATCCTTGGCCAGGGCCTGGAGCCGTGCTGGGCTTGTCCTGGTTTTGTGAAAAAAAAAAAACAACTGTAAAAACCTAGTGTAGTTTTGACAAAGTTTGGACTTGTACAAGTAGGCTTGGACTATGTTGTGGTTGAACTTTGCCCTTGCTTAGTGGATCTTGGGAAATGATTTGGTTGAAGCTGTGGAGGGCAAGTGAACTTATTCTCTTCAGATTTTCATCCCCCTATTACCCATCGGTTTTAGATTTAGTCCAGAATTCTGCAAACACTTAAGCACATGTTTTGCTTCACACACTTACCAGGAGTACTCGCTTATATGCAGTTTAACATATGTACCAGTTTTCACAGGATCCAAGAGTCTGCCACAAATATTTCAGGTTCAACTTCCATTTCACATCCCTCGAATTGGAGCTGGTCTTGTTTCAGAAACAACCTGCTACTCTAATTAGTCACTTTGATGCACTAATCCCCGTGCTGCCCTTTGGACATATTGATGTGAGCATGTCCCTAATCTTCAGGGGGGAATTTTTCCGGTGACTTCACGTTCCATACGTCTCCCTGAGACGAATGAGTGGTCCTGACACACGAGATGGCAGTAGCTGTGATGGTCATGGGGTTAACCAGAACAACTTCCGAAAACACACGAGGGGAGAAAGCATCATGTTGAAGTGCCACTGCCACGTATGAGAAGTTTCCCAGCTTTAGCTCTCTGTCCTTGAGAAATGAACAGTGCCGATGAGCTGTACGTCAATATGTTGGCTGATAATGTTGTGCAGCACCATAAGGGGGCAAAGAGGGCAGTGGCTGAGGGAAGGCAGTGCCAGATGACAAGTGATACTTGTTTTGGGGGGGAATATGGAGTATTTTCCAAATTTTCGCAGTGCTGTTGAGCTCACGCCAGCCTGGCATCTGAGCGGGTTGGCTTCAAGTCTGCTCTCGTGCATGAGCTCTGGGTGTAGACTGCAGGGTATTGCCACGCATCTGGGGGGAGAGGGGCAGCTGCCCTACTCCCTGCTGCAGGAGGCTGATGCTGCACCGCGGGGGTGGTGGACTCGGGGGCCGGCGGTGCTGTGCCCCTGCCCGGGCTGCGCTCGGCGAGCGGCGCGGTCCCCATGCCTTGGTTTCCTGCACGTTGAAAGGAAATACTAAAATCTACCTTGCAGAAAAGTGAGGCTTCCTCAATTAATAAATGTGCTCGCAGGCTTGCCAGATGAAAGAAATGCAAAATATCTTGATAGCTTCTTTTATGATCATTAATAATAGTATAACTTACCTGAAAGGCACAGTGCGTGTCCCCGGTGAGTTTTGATCTCTTGTCACGCCTGGGTATGTGGGATGGGTAAGGCTCTGTCTCTTCGGGGAGTTGTTAGATGAGAAAACAGGCGGCAGATATTTCTCCACCCCCTGCTTCGCTCTATTCCCCACACTGCCTCGCTCCCAAGGATCAATATCTGAACTGAGAAATTATATTATTAAGCTGCATATTGTGATCACACATCGAGTAGGGTCCACTTCCTCCCCTTGGCATGCATGAGCGTGACCTGGTAGAGTGGTGTTTCTTTTGAAAAGATTAAGAGCATCAGTCATGCAAAATATGTGGGGTATGAGAGTGGGACAGTCCTTCTGCAGAGCGCGTCTGACTACTTTGTGTGGATTGCTCCTTCTCAATTTGCATTACAGAAAAACAATCTTTTATTTATTTAAGTTGGAAATCCCTTTGCATCTGAACTTCAAGTGTGCAGCAAACACACTTTGATCATTTTAATGCAGAAGTCACTGATTTACAATAAATATTGTGTTTTCTTTTCATACTTCTTTTTGTTCTTTGAGGAGATTAGAGCAAAGGAAGGAAAATAATTTTGACCTCATTAGAATTGCCTGGCGAAAGAAATGTGCAGAATGTGGAAGATGCCGGGCTTCAAATTGTCCCAAACTAAGGTCAGAAATTACAGCATCATTCTATTGATCATTAATTCCTGTTGCGGTTTATTAGGACTGGGAGGAGAAGTGGCTCTACTCACAGTGCCTTTGAATGTGATTTGGGGGAATCTAGTTCTTTGCTGTAAAGCATCGGGAGGAAACGACGCATCTTGAGATGTGTCATGGCTTTGGGTGGGAGGTTGAGGCAGCAGAAGAGCCCAGCGCTCCCCTTTGCAGAGGGAGGGGGTGCGTGTCTGTGTGTGCTCAGCGATTTGCCCTTGGGGGGTACCAGATTTGGGGGTAACCTGCTGTCCCTATGACAGCCAAAATCCATGAAGAGGTACAATGCTAAGATATCAAAACACCTTGGGGAGAGCTTTGACGTGGATCCTCCCAAGTGTTTCCATGGAGCTGTGTCAGGAGCATCTGCCTCCTGCTGCCCTCTTCCCCGCGGGTGAGTGCACGGGCGAGAAAAGCCTCTACCCAGCGGGAGCATCGGGGACCGGCACAGTCTCTGCGGGGCTGTGCGAGGGCAGCGCTGGTCTCGTGGGTTCCTGGCTATGAGGACGGTTAGAATCGACACCCAAATGCAGATTTTTATAAATGCAGCAGCTGCCCAAACCCTGTTCCCCAGCGCCAGGGTGACACGTGGGGTGAGAGTTCCCCGTTGTGGGCTCTGATGGGGGTGTTACAGACAGCAGTGCAGCACTGTGGGCATCGCTGCTTTCCCTTTCCTGCAATTATCACGTGGTATTAATTGCAGATATTTTTGCTGTGTGCCATGCTCTGAACTTGTGCTGCCAAGCTGAGATGGGGAGCAGGATTAAGCCCAAAAGGGGAAGCCTCAAATGGGCAGTGAAGTGTTTGAAAAGCAGCAGTCTTTCTGGGATCTTGGACACAGCACCATCTCCAGGTTAGAAATGGTTTCCAGTGAGCAGATTTGGTGGTGTGTGTGTGAGATCAGCGAACGGAGTTTGGGATCGAGTCAGTCCGATCCGTTAAAGCCGGGACGGGCGGTTTGCCGGAGCATCGTGGCGGGTTGTGCTCCTGCGCAAGGGGGCTGAACCCACCCACAGCACAGCCTCCTCCCTGCTGCCCGAGGAAGCTTTAATGTGGATTTGCAGAACTCCTCTCCTTTTTGGAGTCAGAAATAGATACAAAGTCAATATTTTTTAAAAAAAAAAAAGTAAAAAGCAAACCCAAAACCCCAAACCAAACCAAACCACAAAAAAAAAAAACCAACCCCAAAACCCAAACCAAAAAAACCCCCCCCCCCCCCCCCAACAAAAAACCCCAAAGCCTATTCAGACCACCTCGAACAAATGCAGCTTTCTTCTGGAGTAATGCAGTGTAAAGGGAAGGGCTCAGCTCCCTTTATGCACCCGCTGCACTGACACTGATCCGAGCTGACTTGGGTCTTTGTGGCCATCCTGATGCCAGGAGCAGCAGGTCCAGCTTACAGGTGTGAATTCCAGCTCTGTCCCCTTTTAAAAGGGGGATTTTCATGCTGGGCTGCCTTGGACAGAGAACACTTAAACAAAAAGAGCAGTTCACTTTGCCTGTGGTGTGTTCCTGCCTTCCCTTTCGGTCCTTTGCTGCTCTTTTCATTTCCTTAATCAATGTGAGTTCCTTTTGCTTCATTCAGTGCTTTTTCCTGCTTTTTTTTTTTTTTTTTATCCTGGAGCAAATCTAAGAAATTGTATCCCTGGTCCACTCTTCTAAAGAAAGGCCAACTTGGGTCGCTCGAGCTTTACTCCAGGTTGTAACTGGAAGCAGCAAGAGCAGTAGGTGCATTGGTTGCACCAAGTGGATCGCTTCTTTCAGGCCATAAAGGGTTATTTTGTACTTGGTCAGAAGCTCCCAACTGCTTAATCTATTGTGTATATTAGGTTTGCAGTCCTGAGCATCAGGAACAGATGTGGTGGAGGAGAAGGATGGGTTTTCTTTCTACTGGGAGGGCTGTGAGTAAAGAAACCTGGACATCTCTGAGTTCTCCCAAATTTAGGCTTTCCTCTGTGCAGCAGAGCTCAGGATCCAACCCATCATCTTCCCTTTCACTCCCCAACAATTTATTATTATACAGGATTGTAACGAGAACAGTTTAGCCTAAAAGCGGTCCACCCTCAATTACATGCTACTGTGTTACTTCAGATACAAAGAGACCAGAGACACATCCCTTTATCCTGAGCATCTTAGACAAACAAAGCAGGGGGGTTAGTGGCAGTGTAAACACATTTAAATTACCCTTTCTGGAAAACCCTGATCACTCATTATGGTCAAATCCAGCTGGATGGAGCCAGAGTGACACTTTAAGGTTTTCGTCTGCTGGGAAAATGCATGTTAGGGAGCGTGTGAACAAACACACAAAGTCACCGTGCCATCTCGTGTGGGGAAGTTTTTCCTGTTGAAGACTGGTCAGCAGTTCTCCTGCTCCGTCCCGGTGCTCACCAGGGCATTCCGATGGACCTTGAGATGCGGCTCTCCCTCTTGATGCCAGAGATGAAGTGTCACACAAAATTGTTATCGGTACTGCAGCTCACAGGGTGCTTTTTCTAGTGGAGGCGAATCTGGGGAGGGATAAAACCGCACAGATAACTTGTGACCCCGTTTTGTACCCAAATCCATCCCCGCCTTCAACCTCAGCAGGTGGGACAGACCAAGAAGGGCATCCTGGGGACGTGGTCCCAGCCCTTTCCCAGTGCTTTCCATCTCTGTGGAGAGACTGGCATTGCCGTGGGCCCATGCACTAGTGGGTCCTGCCCGGAGCACGTCTAACCCCGCTGGCCAGCCTGATGGTTGTGACACCGCAGGTGTCCCAGGGCACGTGGATGGTGCAGGACACCTCGCGTCTCTCCAGCAGATCCAGGTCATGGAGCTGGAGCTCCAGAGAGGTGGTGGGGGAAAATCAATCCCAGCAGCACCGGTAGAAAAGCAGTCACCTATGGATGCACTTCATTCCCCTCCATCCTGAAAGTGCCTCTGACCTCGTTCCCCCGCGGGGAATCGGCGGGTGCTGCACGGGGGCAGCTTTCCCTGCAGGTACCCTCCATTTCCACCCCTTGCTTCATCTGCCAGCAGGGATGGGGCCGGGTTTCCCATCGTCCCAAGCTAAGGACAGAGATCACAGCATCCCGGGGAGAAGGCTGCCTTTGCTAGAGCCAAGCGGGGAGGGCCCCGAAGGCCGGGCAGAGACTGGCACGCAGCGGCGCCTGCCCCGGCGACTGCCGCGTGAGCAGGGACATCAGAGGGGCTCGTGGGGGACAGGGCTCCATCGCTCACCCCATGTCTCTCCGCGTGGGAAACAAAGCCCCAGGTCTCCTCCTTTCTCCCCAGCTCTGGCCGAGGCCTTTTTAAAACGAACACTTGTTTTCACTTAATCCTCATTTCCTGTCGATTTAATGGGATTTGATCACGCAATTCCCTTCATACGCGATTTGCAGTGAGCAAGTTTTGCTGGGAAAACTCTCTGGATCTCGGTGGTGTTACAACGGGTCTGAATTCCTCCTTTCCTGTCAGTGGGTTTAGCGAGGCTGTTTCCATAGACAGCACCAGCACGTCCTGAGAAAACTCCGTCAAAACCCAGACAACGTTTTCCAGTTATTATCCAGTGACTGAGTTTAGGTTTCCCGCCGACAATAAAACAGTGGGTAAAAGGAAGCGATTAACAGCTTACAACTATATCTAGTTCCTTCTGAGTAAAGGTCTTTGCTTCATTTTGAGGCTTGGAAGACGAACTGCACTGTATATTGTTTGAAAGCGCGTCCTCTGTTTTGGAAAATCTCCATATATTTTTGTTTCCATGTTGTTATCTGCACGCTTGTAATTAGAAAATGATGTGCCTGCTACATGACCTCCTCATAAAGAACATATTTAAAGGGAGACAATAACATTCAATTCCCTTTCTAAACCATCAAAAAGAAAATGGTTTTCAAGGCATTTCTTCCTCCTTCCCAATTCCCTCTCTTCAGCCACTTGGGTGGTCTCATTTGACGAGTTTTACAATAGAGGATTTTTTTTTTTTTTTTTTTTCCACGGACAAACATGTAAGTGCAGGAGAAAATCTGGAACTGGGAAACAAACGCTTCCCCCCTCCTTCCCCTAGAAAAACTCAAAGAGGCTGAACATCAGCAGATCCTTCCACTGCTCCTGGCAAAGTCAGGGTGAGAGGAACTTGCAAAGGGAAATCTGCTCAGCCCCCCCCTTTTTATAACCTGCATTACTGCTACAAAACTTCATATTCCATGCCCAAAGGAGGGAGGAGCATGTGGATGCCCAGGCCCAAGGAAAGCTGGGGGCAGTGATGGGAACTTTGTACTGCTCCAGGCTTCCCAGGAGGAGATGCGCATGCAGCAGGACCTCCGTGTGTCCTTGCTGTAGAGCAAGGGGAAACGCACGGAGATGGTCACCAACACGATGACCAGAGACTGCACGTTTGTTGGTAAAATTGCATTGCAGGGGCAAGTTGGACTGCTGTGTGTCTAACTGTTTCTCGGAGGGAATGAGGAGCAGGTTTGGAGATGATACTGAAATAAGACAGGAGGTAGCGGAGCTTCTGTGAGGGGCTCATTGGAGCAGTGCTGGGAGTGTGAGAAAATGCTGTTTTGTGTATATTAAGGATGCAGAAGATGAGGTGGGATAAACAGGTCGATAGCGCCTGTTTTTCATCAGTGAAAATCCTCTAGTCCACAGCATCACCTGTTTCTCCAGGTGTTCCCAGTGCACTCGCTGCACAGCTGGTGGAGAGCCGGGGACGGGGCACGGCTTCCCACCACCGCGCCACGGTGCGTACATGATGGCCTGTTCCCCGCTCCGTGAAATGCTGCTTTAAGAAGTCCAGCCCCCTTTCAGTAGATCCACCCTGCTCTGTAGCACCCCCAGACCCCAGGGGAACGTGGCTCTGGATGCAGCCCAGGAGCTGGTGTTGCTCTCATGGTCATGCTGGTTCAGTGCCGGTGGCTTCGGTGCTGCAATCTCAGGCTGTCTCTGCACCACGTGAGGCACAGCTCAGGCGGCTCTTCAACCCGCACTTGAGCAGCTCACTGGTTTTACTGCACTGGATTACCAGAATAGCACATTTCCCTTCGCATGTAAAGGTTACCTGGGAGAGGAGCACTTAGGAGACCTAGAGAGAAAGGCAGAGGGAGAAGAGACAACAAAGCCAGGTCTGATACCCCATAGAGATACAGGGCACGGATGCCCCAGCAGAGTTGAGGAAAAAATTGATGCTTATATGGAATAAAATAAAATGGATCCACCAGCGGAAAATACAAATCCTGTCCATCGCTGAGGTACGGCTAAAGAAGAGCAAAATGAGTATCACTTCTGAACGCTGCTCTGGGAGAAAGATGTTCCTGTAATTAGCTACCTGCACCATAGCTTAGAAAATGGCTGTCAAAGCATTAACAGAAAAATAGTTGGAAGTTCCCAGCATTTAATGGTGCTGCTTTAGTACCCTCCATCGGGTCAGAGCCCTGCGGACAACTCGTGTGCTATGAGCTCTCTTTTGGTGATCAGCAAAAATATCATGAGCATGGTTATCATTTCCACTGCTGCCCTTCTAAATCACTTTGCCAACCTAAAGAGGCTTTAATATAATTGAGAATTTACATTCATGACCATGAGCGTCAAAACTGGAATGTGTTTGCAGTCTCCAACTGTCCTTTCTGTCTGTTCATCTCCACCACCTACCGTGACCCTGCCAGGCCACGATGCCTGCAGAGGAGAGCACGTATGCTGGCGTGCTCTTTGGATGTGGGTGCACAAGCAGTAGTGTGTTTAACTCCTCTTATTTTTTTTTAATGATCTCTTTGTTAATCAGCTCCCGTGTTTTTTTGCAGAAGAGGCCCCACGAGCAGAAACCAGCCGGAGCAGGTCTTACAAGACCTGCTTTGTGCCTGGGGAATTTTCCACGTCGCGATGCCAAGAGGGCACAGGTGCAAAGCAAGCGAGCAGGGGAAACGTCTGGCGTGATGACAGCTCAGTGGCTGCAATATGCTCCCACCAAACATGCGCCTGTGCACCTGGGGTATGTTAGAGGGGGGGGCGCGAGCTAGTCTGTCAAACAGGTGAGCAGCAGCTTTACCTAAAAGCCCATAAAATAATAATAAAATAATCATGAAGCTATAAAATGTATTAAGCAGCTTCCCACTCAGATTCTGGAGAGGGGGAACTGTGCGAAGCTGCGCCCTGTGAGAGGCAGAGCTGTCACTGGGTCCCTCTCTTTACCTCTTGGGGAACGTGTAGGTGCATTTCTCTGATTAAACCTACCTGGCAGTAAGAGCACAGCAGCAGAGCTGGAGCCAAAAGCTCTCTGGAGTCCCCAGACCAGCCTTGCAAACTGCAAAATAACGTTTGCCCCGGTATTGTTGTGCATCCCCCGCCACCCTGGGCAGTACGCGGAGCAAAGGAGAGGTTCACAGGGGAGAGATGGACTGCGCTGCTGAGCTCATGGCTGTTGGGGCTCCCGTGGATGTGGTATTGCACTGAGATGGGTGAATCATAGAATGGTTCAGGTTGGAAGGGACCTTGAAGATCATCCAGTTCCAACCCCCCTGCCCTGGGCAGGGACACCTCCCACCAGCCCAGGTTGCTCCAAGCCCCGTCCAACCTGGCCTTGAACACCTCCAGGGATGGGGCAGCCACAGCTTCTCGGGGCAACCTGCGCCAGGGGCTCACCACCCTCACAGGGGAACATTTCTTCCTAATATCTCATCTAAATCTCCCCTCTTCCAGTGTGAAGCTGTTCCCCCTCATCCTGTCGCTCCATGCCCTTATAAAAAGTCCCTCCCCAGCTCTCCTGGAGCCCCTTTAGATACTGGAAGGCCACAATAAGAAGTCCCCGGAGCCTTCTCTTCTCCAGGCTGAACAACCCCAACTCTCTCAGCCTACATCTACTTGTACTTCTAAACTGACTTCTCCGTTCTTGCTCCCCTTTGTTTTTCTCCTGCGAATACTACTGTCATGGCCCCATTTGCAGGAGTGACTCAGTAAATGGATCATTTGGAACAAGTTCTGGAGGAGAATCACATCCAGCTACAGAGACTGAAAGCCTGGACCTGAGTCACTCGCTCGGTAGGAACGTGTCTCCGGACTGAAGTGCCCAGTCACACTTGCCTACATGACATGAATTTCAAATGCAATATGCTATTTATGTCTTCTGTAGTTAATCATACCTTAGTAGCTGGGGAAACAGATCAAATACCGTTATAAAAACATGGAAATTAAAAAAGAAAAAAGTGCCAGGTTCTTTTACAGCTTTGTGTGCTGTGTGTCTGTCTATCTGGGCTTACAATCTTTGACACCGAAATGACAGCAGGAACACTGTGAATATTTAAAGCCCAAGTTAGCATCAGCATTTCCATTTAGATTTTCACTTTATGTTGTCTCTGGCGTGTTAGCTTCACTGCAAATGAGGTTTGAGATCTCCATCTGGTCCTGGTGGACAAAAGGTTTCTTAGAGAAAGGAAACACAGCCCCAGCGGCGGCTTCAAAGCTGGTGGAGTCTCATGTGAAGATGGGAAAGCAGCTCTGAACCGATTGGATTTTGTATCTCATAAAATACAAATTGGACCATAATTTTCACATCACTAAGTCATTCTACTGCATCTGGCCACTCAAAGCATCAGTTCTTCTTTCTCCAGATTTTTTGTCCCTCATGGCTTAAAAAGCAATGGGATGAAGTCTACCAGCTGGGCATCAAATGTATGGCAAAATTCTGAATTCGAAAGAGACACAAGGGATCCTGCTCATGAGTGAGGTGGCACAAAATGCCCATGTCTCTCTCCACGAAGGAGCTGGATGAGGACTGCTCTGTGTCCATGGAACAAGAATAGCACAAGATTTTTCCCCTTGGGTTTGCATACCCCTGGTCAATTAAACGTGAGAGGTGCTCCAGCGGAAGCCAGGCATTTGGAGGAGTACATGTTAGCTATAAAATGCTGTGAAACACAGAAAGGGGCAAAGGATGGAGATCATCTTCCCATAGCAGTCCTTGTACCTGTGCTGATTGCACGGGCTGGTTTAGACCATCTGCCTCAGAGATGCACAGCCACTGGGGTCATTCCATTATATTTATGGCCGGGTTTTGCTCCATATAAATCCCAGACACAGCCTGTGTTAAAGGGGCATCTGTCTGATTTTTTCCCAGCTGTAGCTGGAGTTATTCGGTGCCTGGGGACAGGGGAAGGCACGCCGCGGGGCACAGCGCCTGGACGCACCGGGGGTTCCTGGGTGAAGGCACCATGCAGTCGCACTCTCTCCCTCTCACAGTACTTGAGACTTTAAACGACAATCATTTTATGTCCTATAAGAATATAATCTGTCCTCTATCTGTGGCAGATCTAAAAATAGTTCTCCTCTCAGTCATTTTCAAGATTTTTTTCCTGCAAAAGGTGAGCTCTTAGCGCTCTTCCTGGATAAAAAGCCCTGCGCAGAGGTGCAGCGCTGGAGAGCACGCGTCGTAACAGCCCCGCTCGCTTAGGGCACCGTCATCCTTCTCCTGGTCTGCTGTGGAATCGAAACTATGGGGTGTTTTTATTTACATGGAGGACAGACTGTGAGTGACAGATTAAATGACCAGATTTTAGTGTGATTTAGGAAAATTAGTTAATTTGGCTAGAGAAATCAAGGATCCCCACGGAGTTTGCAGGGTAAAACTTGCTTCAGATGGTTCATAAACAAAGGGATGTGTTGCTAGGATTGCTAAGTTCAATGGATTTTGCTTTTGCAACCCACTGTTGCAGTTTTACTTTTTCCCTTTCCGTCTGGGAGATATTTAGTTGCCTCTCAGTTTTATGTTTTCCTTCTGATTTTTCTTTTTTTTTAATTTTTTTTTTTATTATTATTGTTTTCAACAATCCTAACAGCAGGATTTGCATTTGCAGGCTGTTTCAGGGGACAGGAAAAAAAAACAATCAGATGACAAATAGCAATAATATCAAGTGAATATTCGCAAAAGATGTGTGTTGGGGAGCCTGGCCGAACCGAAAGCATCTCTGCAGGCGGCCGGGCCGGGCCCACGCAGCCGCGTGCAGGTGGCAGGGGGGAGATAAGCCCGCAAAGAGCACGAAGCTGCGAGAAGTGTGTATGGGGCGGTTGTGTGCCACAATGTTTTCTCGTTCCCAGTTGCCCTTAGGCACGGTTAAGCTTCTATATCAGGATGTCTTGGCGTATCTCCCAACGCCGTGGTGTTCCTTAGTGACTCTTTATATTTGTTCTTCGTCTGACATTGCACAACAGATCAGGATTCCTTGATCTTGCCTTGTTTGGATTCTTTCATGAATTGCATCCATGTGTCCAAGGCGCTGAGCCCTTTCACATAATTGGGCAATATTTGCATTGAGATCAGCGGTTCCCTCTCAAATGAGTACGAGTCAATGTTCCTTCCAGTCCCAGAAGTGCCGATGTGAAGTACAGGACTTTGGATCCGGGCACACGGCCGCAAGTCTGGGACAGAGGGCTACAGGATAACATTTGTTCCTTGTGTTTTCCCCTAGAAGCAGCTGGTTTTGCCTTTTGGGCAGGACATTGGCTATGCCTGAAAGCCATTTAGAAATGGCAGGGAGTGCAGGATTCGGTAGCCTGCCTATTAAGTGGGGTTTCTTGCCAAAACACATTACTCTTAAGAGCTCTGCACTTGCAGTCACTTCTCAAGTAAGGATAAAGGCAGTGGATTTAACACCCCAATCCCAGCCAGTTTGGACCTGGGCACATACAGAACAGCTCCTGTTGTTGTGTGGGTAATGGGGTGGTGGCTACTAGGTGATACACATGAATTAGCAGCCCCTCTTGTGGGAGACACAGAAGGAATGATGACTAAATGATGCAGAGTAGTTGGAGGTCAGTAACGAGTGGTGTCCCTCAGGGGTCAGTACTGGGTCCAGTCCTGTTCAATATATTCATCAATTACCTGGATGAAGGGATGGAGTGTACCATCAGCAAGTTTACTGATGACACAAAACTGGGAGGAGTGGCTGACACACCGGAAGGCTGTGCCACCATTCAGCATGATCTGGACAGGCTGGAGAACTGGGTGGAGAGAAACCTTATGAAGTTCAACAAGGGCAAGTGTAGGGTACTGCATCTGATGAGGAACAACCCCATGCACCAGTACAGGCTGGGGGCTGACCTGCTGGAGAGCAGCTCCGTTGAAAGGGACCTGGGAGTCCTGGTGGACAACAGGATGCCCATGACCCACCAATGTATCCTGGTGGCCAAGAAAGCCAATGGCATCCTGGGGGGCATCAAGAAGAGTGTGGCCAGCAGGTCAAGGGGGGTTATCCTCCCCCTCTGCTCTGCCCTGGTGAGGCCACATCTGGAGCACTGTGTCCAGTTCTGGGCTCCCCGGTTCAAGAAGGACAGGGAACTGCTGGAGAAGGTCCAGCAAAGGGCTACAAAGATGATGAGGGGATTAGAACATCTCTCTTATGAGGAAAGGCTGAGGGACTTGGGGCTTTTTAGTCTGGAGAAGAGAAGACTGAGGGGGGATCTTATCAATGCTTATCAATGCTTAAAGGGAGGGTGCCAGGGGGGTGGGAACAGTCTGTTTCCAGTGGTGCCCAGTGACAGGACAAGAGGGAACGGGCACAAACGTGACCATAGGAAGGTCCATCTGAACCTGAGGAGGGCCTTCTCTCCTGTGCGGGTGGCAGAGCACTGGCACAGGCTGCCCAGAGAGGTGGGGGAGTCTCCCCCTCTGGAGCCATTCCAAACCCGCCTGGACGCCGTCCTGTGCCACTGCTGGAGGTGCCCCTGCTCTGGCAGGGGGTGGCACTGGGGGAGCTCCAGAGGGCCCTCCCAACCCTGACCAGTCTGGGATTCTGTGATTCTGTAAAGCTGCATGGGGAAGGCTTTTTCCATCCTTTCTGACATCTACATGTGTGTGATTCACTAACTAGATCTGTCCAACTGGAATTATCACTGAAACCTCATTCCAATAAAACTCTGATTTTTGACTATTCCTGGAGGTGGTATCTCAAGAGGATAGAAATTGAGACTGGCGTCAGTTGGGACATATTGTCATTTATATGTTTGTGCTGCTGTCTGCATGCAAGTGTTTGAGACAGACCTACAACCTGTCATAAGATGGCTGGTTTTTGTGTGATTTTCTTAGAGAATGGTGCTTTTGTTTTTATTCACAGTTTTCATCCTTTCTCCTGCTGTACGTCTGATTTATCAGAGAGGCTTAACATGTGCTTCTTCCCCCATTTCTCCTCCTGTCTCTCTTGCTGATATTCATAAGCAAATCACTACTGTTTCATGGGAAGTGAAGGATAAAAAAAGAGTGAGGTTCTTGTACGCCCTGTGCAATGGAGATGGTGACTGGAATGGCTATTAGCGATCGCTCTCTGCATGCCCAGGCGTGACTTTGATTTCTTAGTAATCCCAACTATGGCAATGTGCACTAATAGCATAGTCCACAGCTTCACTTTTTCTCTAATCAGCCTAAAACCAGGCGGTGCCGTCACTGAGCTGTTGATATAATGTTGATACAATGGCAGGATCAGGCCCTTGGTGAGTTTATAACGGTAGTTATTGCCGTGGATTTCCAAGCGCGATTTTGATTGCTTAGATTTGGGGCCCTGGTTTCCACAGAGGTTACTCAAAACTTGCTGAAAACGTTAGGTGTCTGACATCTGCATGACCGAAAATGGAGACATTTAAACCAAACAGTTGTGTTTGGCAATAATAGTCATTCAATGATTAGTTCATCTATGAGAGTGTTGAGGCACCAAGATGCCAGAATTTTGGGTGCAGACGGGCTCTGTTGTGGAGGGTAGGCATGCCCAAGAAAACCACGGGTTTTGTCTGTCTTCAGCAGTCTCCTTGAAATAACTTTTTTTTTGTATTCGTAACAACTGGCTCCTGTTTCTTCTCTACCAGGGAGGCACTATCAGAGCTAACTAGCACTAATTGGAGAGGGGGAGGCGAGGGGAAAGGGCATAAAACCCAGGAAGAAGAGGGGGGGGGAGTGTAGATCCCAGGGACTAAGTTGAATACCATCAAACTTGGATGGAAATAATACTCTCGCAGACCACAGAAACATGCCTTTTACTGTGGGAGTGCAGAGCTTGAAAAAGAGGAGAGATACGATAAGGCCGGTGAAGTCAATGCAGTTGGTGCAACGAACCCGGGGACGTTTCACTGGATGGGCTGCCTTACAGAAGTTTCCTTCTGTGGGAAAAATCAACGACTGGAATGGGTCGGTCTTTTTTGCCACAGCAAACCTATACTTAAGTGTGATTAAAATGCTTTCGGCAAAGGAAATACCCTGTAGTTTAAGCCAAACATGGGGACATCCTTTCTCCCTCTGATTGATGTTATGGTGGTTTATGTGGCGTACTATATTCTGAACCAGACCCAAGTCAATTAGGCACCGTTTCAAAGTATTTTCTCATGCAGCCCAAGGTTTTGCTCGTGCCAACAAAATCCGAAACTCGGGGAAATGATAGCAGAAATGAATTCTGTGAACAAGCACAGCCAGGCCGTCGGGTTAGCAGGCAGCAGGCGCTGCAGGATTCCCGGCTTCAAGGATCAAGCTGCCTTTTTCAAGTTGTGAGATTTAATGGCCTTTTAATGAGATCAAGTGTAGCATTGGTTTAATATCTGATACAAGCTCTATCAGAAAAGTGTATCCTACCTTTGCAGAGGGACAAGGCGATCTAACTATAAAATGATCAGATCCTCACAGTTCTTCCCCACCCCTAGACCAGGTGGGATTTCTGCCCCAGAGGCAAAAATCTAAAGCACCTTTACAACTCAGCCTTTGACTATTTGAAGCTTTCAGACAATCACAGTGTAGGAAAGGACAGTCCTTACAAATCTTTCGCCCTTTCAGTCCCGAAATATCATTCCTTGTGATGGAAGAGAGTAATAATATGTGAGAGCACCATCACAGGCCAGCCAGCAAAGGAAATAACAGGGTGACCTTATAAAATCAGTGCCGAAAAAACCACCCAATTATAGGGTTAAATGCCACTGAAGTAACGATTCTCCTGGTTTATCTCACCCATGATACACTGCATTTCAAACCCAGCCGCTGGGGACATGTGAAATGGTGCTTAAACCATCAGTGGAAGGTTCCCTCATGGAACAGACATATTTCCATGTATTCCAAACCAGCAGTTTGGAGTCTGGGCAGGCGATGAGTGAGTTTAATGCCTCCCTTTGTAGTAGGAGATCTTTGAAACTCTTATTTGATCGTTTCCCTAGATTAGGATGATTCTGCGCCGCTTTGGAGAAATGTGTCCCCCCTGCCCACCAACCTCCTCTCCCAAAGTGATAAGGCATCTGTAAACACTCTCTGAAACTCCGTACAGAGCCTCCTCTGTACACCGCTTTGAAGCCGAGCTGCGTGAAGACCTCTGTACCGGCTGAAAATATCTTGCAAACTGATAAAGAAGTGCAGGTACAGCTAAAATCCACTGTGTAATAAGGATTAGTGAGCCTGAGGAGGTTTGTTTGGATTGAAGATTGAGTTGAAATGTAGGAGCTTTGGATTCGACCAGAATTAAACTGAACTTGGATTTCATCAGACGCTGCGCAGCCCCCCTCCCGTCCTGCTCCTCCTCGCCCCACTCCACGTTTAGAGTAAATACTCAGAGCTCGTCATTTTAAAAGGAGCGGTTTAATTTTCCCACCGGTCCAGGGTTCTCGTTAAATACGCTGTGCTTCAGTACAATTCTCCACTCTCCCACCCGGCCCTCATCCCTCCGCATCTGCCTGCCTGTGTGCTGGTCTGTATTGATCTCAGATATGTGGGCAATTGCTCTGCCGAATACAGCCTGAAAGAAGCCCATTTGATCCGATGATGATACTATAGCATATATTCTGACTAATTGTATCCATGGAAATCAAGTGCACTTTAACTAATGAAAAAAAAAGATAGCGTGGTCAAAGCTTATTTGAAGAAATGACATGTTTTAAAACCTGACATGACTTAAAACAGAATCATATAAGTTCCTTTGCTAAAACACTTTCAGGATATATTAGGTATAACAATAGTTTTCTACATGAAAATGGCTTTGAAATCTTAAAAGAAAAGTATTTTAAAAGAAAAGAATTTTTGCGGTGCATTAAATTGGACGTGAATATGACAGATTTCAAAGACTGTCAAAATAACGAATTTACATCATAAATGCACAGGCTCCCTTTTTAAAGGCCTCTTCAACAACTCAGGAAGGCGTTTAATGGTGAGCAAGTTCAAAGTGTCATGGACTCCCACTGGTATAAAAAGGAGGCAATACCCACTATACTCTCTGTGTTTCAGATAATGTATCTGTCTCTTTTCAAGTTAATAAACTGCACTCCTGTCAAATTGCAGATAAATGAAAGCGACCAAGACATTGTTTTCCCCACATATTGCTAAGAAAGATATCTCCCAATATTTCTAAACGACCAGTATGCTAAAAAGAACTTGAAATGAATCCACCCTGCAGTTATTTTACAGCATCAAAGACAATGAAATTTCCACAGAGGCACTTTCTGAAGTTTTAAATGCTTTATTTCTGATAGCTGCTCATTAAGAAGCTTCGAAAGCTTTTTATTGTTTCAAAGGCAGTCATCTAAATTTTTAATCATTCGCTAGTGCTATATGGTCACGATGTTACTCTCTAGCTTTAAAAACCCTTTTTTATTTTCTAAACAGTAATGTCAACATAATGTTTCCCTGAATAATTGTTAGGTACGGCCTTCCTCAAAGAGCAACTGTGAGAAGGGGAGAAAGAAAGAAAGAGAGAAAGAGGATTTTTCTGGCTCCCCTTCGCGAGGGAGAGAAATGAGACACTTCAGGAAATTAAAACCCAGGACCAGCAGTTTACAGCGCTGGCCACCGACTTAAAACGCTGGTCTTCTAGGATGGCTTCAGCTCGGCTTTTTATAGCAGGGGAAGTTTGTGGTGGGTATTTTTTAAGCTAACAATGATGCTCTGCGGGCTGATTCTTGCTCTGTGACACATGAGTGTCCTTAGGGATTAAAGAGGATTTAGGGAAATTTCCTGTCCCTGCCCCTCGGCGCTGCCTCCTACCCCACCCACCGCGAGCAGCGGGGCCATGTCCCGCTGGGTGGGGGATGAAGCAGGAGGCAGCATCCCCATCCCCATCCCCATCCCCATCCCCATCCTGTGGTCAGCAGCATGCACCAGCCCCGGGCGCACACTGGGTCCCCGCAAAGGAGCAGCGAAGCGCACGGGAGGGTCACCAGCCCACCAGCCAGCCCGGCTGGGCTAGTCCTGGTCTTGCATCTGCTTTTGCTTTGCTCCTCGCTCCAGCACCCGTTAAAGGCAGGATTGCTTTCTCGCTGCCTGGGACTGTAGATTCTCACACGCTAGACGTAGGGATGAGATTGCAGTTTATTTACTCTACAAGCTCATATTAAATTTCTCCCTCTAGAAACCACAATCCAGCCTCTCTCCTCTTCAGGGACTGTGAGTTTTCCATTCTCAGGATCTAAGCAATCAACTGAACCCATGTTCCAGCTCAAGCCTCTTCCTTTTCTTGTGCCTGGACTAAAGTAGGTTCAGTTCACTGATAAGCGAGCAGCAAGGGGATACGGGGGCAGACCTAGGCTGCCTCCGCTTTGCGAGAAAGTGGATCCCTCTGAATGCAGGCACTTGGCATTTCCACCTTCCAGCTTTCAGTTAGGGTAAACGCAAAAGAAAGCAAAACACTGAGCTGCGGGAACAGCCTGTACACNAGGTTCAGTTCACTGATAAGCGAGCAGCAAAGAGATACGGGGGCAGACCTAGGCTGCAAAAGGGTAGGGTAAATGCAAAAGAAGGCAAAACACTGAGCTGCGGGAACAGCCCGTACATGGTGCGGTGTTCGGACATCACCTGAGACCTCAAGAGAGGAGGATAACAACTGGCTTTTGCTAATATCATGCTCTGCCCTCCTCTAGTGGTGCTTGTGATCTGAGACTCTCAAAGGAATGACAAATATTAACCCAACAACCTTCTGCTGTCGGTTGTAGCCATTCCCACTCACACAGCTGAGGTGACCGAGGCATGTGTTGGGTGAGCTCTCCTTGCACCCTGGTGGGACCGGACACCCACTTTAACCAGCACCTCTTATTCTGTCCCCTGGATGATGGGGATGTAATCCAAGTCTTCAGAGGATCACTGTTTTTCATGCCAAACATGTAACTGTTGAATAGATCTCATTAGTTTTATAAGTTTTATGCAAGCTTATGCCTACCATAGATGTATGTTGACACTTTTATCTGCCCGTCCTCAGTCTGGGTTTGGGTGGTTTCAACCTCACTGATCGCAGCTTTCTGGCTTTTCCTTGTGACTGCGCCAAGGCTTCCGTCCCCTCTCTGCCTTGGACGCGGGGTGTCTGTCAACTGATCTCATCTCCAGAAAAAAAGCAATTTGCCCGAGTGCAGAAGTTTTGAAATGCAAACAGTATCAGAGGCACGTTGGCTAACGTGGAGCCAAGAGACATGAGCGTGCTCACTGCCCCCGGGCCAGCTCTGGCCCTCGGAGGCACAGCAAGAGGAATTTTACTGGTTACAATTAACTAGTGATATCATGGGAACAATAAAATAAAACGAAGCGGTTGCTCCACTTGTACCAAAGGCCTGGGAAAAGACAAGTTGCCAGCCGTTCCTGTTGGGAGCGGAGCGAGAGCTGGCTGGCTGTGGATCCCGGGGGTGTCCGTGCCAGGTTTGGGGAGAGGGAGATGCCACGTGTGCTCTGCGCCACAGCCCATGCTGCGGCGAATGCTTTTNGCGGTTGCTCCACTTGTACCAAAGGCCTGGGAAAAGACAAGTTGCCAGCCGTTCCTGTTGGGAGCGGAGCGAGAGCTGGCTGGCTGTGGAGCCCGGGGGTGTCGGTGCCAGGTTTGGGGAGAGGGAGATGCTGCGTGTGCTCCGCGCCACAGCCCGGACTCTTTGTGCCGTGCCAGGCTCCCAGACAAGCGTGGGCTTTTCTTTAGCGTCTGCGTTAAGGCTGTGTCCTGGGATCTCCATTTGTTTTCTTGGCCAGCCGGAGCCAAGATTACTTTTCTTCATCTGCTTTGGGTTTTGTTCTGCCTGGTGTAGTCACTGCTGTAATTTCAGCACACCCCTGAGCCGTGCATCTGCCCAGCCTGGGGCTCCTCCTGATGGACCTGGGCAAGCTGCCACCAACACTTAGTGGCAGCCCTTTCCCCTTCTCCAACAAGCCCTACGAGCAGCCCTGCCTCTCTTCGGGAAGCTTTGTGGCCCTTTGCTGAGGTTACACTTTGCTTTGAGGAGTCAACGTGTTCTTGATTCTGGTGCTGGAATAATCAAAAGAGAACTGGGAATAGAAGTGACGTCCTTAGCTGGTATTTGACAGGGCTTACTGTGCTTCCCAACCACCCTGGAAGTCACCAATGCGTTGGGCAGATCCTTGCAGTGCTCAAGCCCAGGGGATAAGCCGTGATCTTGCCAAAATAGGCAAGTCATGAATACTGAAGCTGCAGTTAACGTTACATACACTTAGAGGTCCTGATGAAAACAAACGGAACATGACAGAGACGGTAAGAAATGCACGTTAGAGAAGTGGACTATATCCTGTGTGGACTGTCCAGCATCCGTCTGTCTGCAGCGATGTTGTGTGTGGGTGTGAAGGACCTGATCTCGGAGCTGGTGAGCTCTGCGAAGCCTGTCTCACCGCCGAAATCACTGCAGAGGCTGAGTTGGGCAGGTACTGTAGTTTTCACCCCTTCGCACTGGGAAGCTGCTGCTTATGTTGGCTCCCACTGTGTTGAATGCCACTGGTGCCTTGGGAAGCCTCCGCATCATCTTTCCAAATCTTACATTTGCAGAACACCCTTTTCCTGTAATGATAAAAGACTAATTACAGCTACCCAGAATCTTGTCTGAAAATAATTCCCATCCTGTGTCTAGGATGACCAAGGAAAACAAATGAGATGAATAAATAATAAAATTTGCAGAACATGTATTTTGCCAGAGACAAAACAGATTCAGATCTGTATGTGCTATGTTTGGAGCTAAGTTTAGAACTCGGAATTTTGGACAGACTTCTAAATATTGACATGCAGGGTCTCAGGCCCTTCTCACAGATTGCAAACATCCTGCGTTCTTGGCTACTTTCATGTCGGGATCCGTGCTCTGTTACCTTTCCAGGGAGAGTTTAGCTCTGGCCCTTTAGGCAGAAAGAGCCAAGGGCTTTGGGAATAATTAGAAGCTGATAGCTTCATAAGCTACCAGATTGTTTGGCCTGTCTTTGAAGCGTAAAAGGAGGGGATGGAGTTAAGATACAGCTCTTGCATCTGTGAAATTCTTTCCCATTGGCAACCTCCCTACAATGTGGTAATTAATGAGGATCTTCCAATTCAAGATGTAAGTACTGTCATAGGCATTGGCTTTCCCAGACCCTGTAGGTCCCTGCACGTGGAGGGAGATCCCAGTGCAGCCTCCTGGGGCCAGGGCTGGCTTTAAATCCACCGCTCAGGGCAGTGCATTGGATGCAAACAAGTGTGGCCAGCGGCAGAGCTAAAAGCGGAGCATTTCCATTTGTTTTTCCTGGCCCGGTGCATGCTCAGCATTGCACGGTGAGGGAGATGTCCCCCCCGTCCCCATCCCACCGCGCTGCCTCCGGCACGGTGTGCTGCTTTGCTCCCAGCCAGGTGTCGGGGAGCTGTTTCCATACGCCATAGCAAATCACGGGGAAGTGCCTTTGATGTGTTCAGGGTGCAGGATTTCCGAGCCCGCATCTTTTGCCCCTTGCAGTCAGCGTAGCTGCGTTGGCTTCAGTTGAACGACCCCAGAGCTAGGCCAGCGCCAGGGCAGAACCGGCCCCTGCTCGCGTCGAAGATGGAAATGCAAACGCCTGCCCGCAGGCTGCTGGCTCCCCGTGCCATTTGGTCTCCGAATACCCTGCGTGCTATATTTCTGTGTTGTAATTACCAGTCTGGTTCCTAACGGCTATAAAGCTGTCCTCAGGAGGGCGTGATGGATGATGTTGTGTTGTTAGAGTGGCCTTTTCTGGGGAGTGTTGCTAACTCGCTGGCATGTTCCTTGAGGTGATCTTCTGCTGCTCCATTGCTTCAGAGTGAGCCACAATTCCCCACTGCTTTCACTTCCCAGTCGAACTGGTTGTTCTGAGGCTGCAGCTGATGTTTTCAGTGCTGATGTCTAAAGAAAAGAAGCTGAACTTTTTCCTTGAAGCAGAGAGTTTACCAGAATGACTCAGCAGAGGCAATGTAGCTCCAGACGGTCAGTTATAGAGAATACCACCTCTATTTATTATCCCAAACCGTTTGCACATGTCTTTGTACCTTATTTCTTCTCTCTGGTTGATCTGAAAGAGTTAAAATTAATCGTTCCATCAATGTTGGCAAATTAGCTCTGTCATATGGCATCGTTTCTCTTTCCTCTTGAATGGCTTAGATGATTGACTAACAAAATACTTAAAATACTTGATCTGAAATTTGCTTTTGGGTAACGTTCAAGGGTTTAAACTTCAAGCTTCATTACTGGAGAGCCTGCCTGCTGGTAAACTCTGAGCATTCCTGCAACACGCCAGCCCAAAGCACCTTACGTGCTGTCACACTTTCCTATTTGCAAGTTCAGAAAAAGTCTTGCAGCACATTTTCCAGTACGACTTACTCGTCCCTACAATGTAGTTGTGGAGGGTGGGATCTGTCTCGTTTAACTTAGACAGAACCTGACTTTTAAGCAGCTGAAATTAGACATCTCTGCTCCCTCTGCAGGAGCACTTCAGTCCTTAGACTGATGTCCAAGGGAGGTTTGAGGAGACGCCCTGTGGTGATGTCCACTCTCTCCACTGATAATAGGAGTTGCCTCCATGAGTGGCTAAGACCATACACTTGACTTGCACGTGGCAAGATGGATCCTACCGCAGGCACACATTTTTAGAGGTATTTGTGTGCCTAAACAATCAGAAGACACCTTGCAGGATATACAGAAACCTATGGTTCCACTGAAATAAAAATGGGATTTAGTTTAGATAAGGCAGACATTTGGGAAATCTGATGTCTCACGTACCTGTCTAAATAATTCAGAATGTATGTCTGAATGTTCTCTCAAAGTAAGGTCAGATTTGGCTGACAGACATTTAATACGTTTGATCTCAACGTGACCCTCAGGAAATAACAAACTTTTATTTCAAAATAAATGCTTTATTCAGAAGAATTGAAAATAGAGCCTTTCCCACTGCTTCTTTGAGTGATGTGTTCCTTCCCACCGAGGTCTCGACTACACCATCCTGCCCTGCGTTGAACAGTACCTTCCCTTGATGGTAAAGGGGGAAGGCAGTACGGTCCGAGTTCCATTTTTCCTTGGGATATGCAGGGCTAGAACAACTCTCCTATTCCCTGTATAGACTCTACATATTTATTTCTGTTCCTAAAACACCAGGAAAAGGCACTATCAACATTGACTTCCAGCTTTCCTCACGTCCCTTGACCGCTAAGCCTGGTTTCAGAAAGGAGGCAACTTTGCGCTAGCTCATAAAAAGTCCAAAACAACAACAAGAAAAAAAAAAAAGCCCAAACCAAACCCCTTGTGTGCTCAGGTCCAGACATCCCTTCTTGAGTTGTAATTTGTGGCTGTCTGATCACTTCAGAGCTGTAGCACCGATTTCCTCACTCCCCCTGAACTCCTGCCATCTCTCCCCAGGCCTGGAGAGGGGCCGCTCCGCTCCCTGCGCTCCCGGGCTGCTCTCGGAAACACTGCTCCTTTCGTGAAAGCTGGAGGGGGAATAAATCACCAGCAACCGGACAAACCTGCATGAAATTCGGACACAGTAAAACCGAACGCAGTGGCTAAATGCAGCTCCTCTTTCCACCATTCATGGTTTTCGTGCCCGTACGTCCGCTTGTAAAAGCTGTGCTACATCAGCAGGTGTGTGTGTGTGTTCGGATCCAGCTGCGCTCCTTTTGCAAGATGGCAACTAGTCACATCTGGTTCCCCTTGATTATACTGCTGAGAAATCACCTTGTTCTCATTTTGAAGTAGCAAAGATGGCAGAAGGTCCTTTTGTTCATAGTAATCAATTCTAGTTGGAGGGTCCTTTAAACTTGCAGACAAAAGAATAGCAAGATCCAGTAAGCTGGAGCTACCAAAGGTCAAAGCAGAAATAAGTTGAGGAGCATAATTAATCATCACAACATCCTTTTCAGACATATGGTAGATTTTCTACCACTTAAAACCCTTAAATAATAACTGATTATTTCTCAAAGTTGGATTCAAGACAATCAACAAGTTACTGGGCAAAGTGCGAGAATCGTTGCAGGAAATTCATAGCAAAACACAGCACAGGTTACCCGTACTTCAGCTTTTATTAGACATCACTGCCTGTCTGTAGGATCTCACTACTAATGAGCCAAACTTGGTGTCTCACTCAGCACCCAAGGGCTGATGTTCCCCGTCTGCGAGGAGGCTCGGAGCTTTCTGGTCCCAGTGCAGGAGTGCACAGTCCATGTGTGACGAATCCTCTCCAGGCTCTGAGCCATGTCTGCTGGAGGCTCTCTCTGCCTCACAGGAGGTAAAACCTTTCTCCCCAGCACCCTTTTTCCAGCTCTGACCTTCATCCCAGGAGACAGCATTGCTCCCTAACCACACACTGCAGCAAAGCAAAGAGCTACTCATTCTCACAGCAGCATATATCCATCAAACTAGAAGATAGAGCTGATTTTGTTGTAGTTTATTGGATGTGTGCATGACTTGGGTTGAAGCACCTCCACAATTTCTGCATTTGGCTAATAATTTCTGTAGGGAAAGTTACTTTAAGCTGAAGTTCAAAGTTCCAGGGTGCCGGTCCAGACCTGATCTTCTGTGTAGGCAGTCTTGGGTCCAGCTTAGCTCCTTGAAGGTCACCTAAGTCCCTGAGCTACCGGTTTTCTATTAAATGGACACACATCTGAGGGTCTCAGGGGGGCTGATGGGAAATACTGGACCAAGTGACTTAAACAGAAACAAAACATTTGGATTCTGACCTTGCTGCTCTCCATACAGAACATGGGGTGGCCTAGGGATCGAGGCCGAAGGAAGAAGAGGCAAAGATGGATGGGGGGGGTGGGTGGAGAATCATGTTGCTGTCTCTAATTCAGGCTCAGCCACTGACTAGGCATGTAACTCGGGCCCGCTGCCATACTGAGCTCCCTTCGGAGAACCACAGGTTTGGGCTTTTTCCTTTTCCTTGCTTCTTGGAAAGAAAAAAAATAATAAAAAAAAAAAATAATGCTGGAACATCCTCACTGGAAAACCAGATGCGGCATCTTGAAGGCGAGTTTTCTCTGGTAAATAAATTCCAAGATGAAATCAAACTAAACAAAGCTGCTAACTAACCCAGCCCTGCTGCTGAAGTGTTTTGTTGGGTTTTCAAACGTCTTTGTGATGATTCTGTTCTTTCCCTGTTCTCCCAGTGCCATGTCGAAACGTTACATGACTTGAAAGCCCGAAAGTCGTGGAAGGGGGTAGGGGGAGGAGGAAAATACAAAGCAAGTTGTACAGACGGCTATCAGGGGGGGTGAGGGCTTTTTTTTTTTTTTCCATAAGCCCCAGTAACCACATGAAAGCTCTTTAAAAAATAACAAAACCGTCTTCTCCATAGCAGTTCTAGTAGTGCAGGTAGTAAAGGCTGGTATTAATTACCTGATTGAGCTTATTGCTGCAGGTGGAAGCTAGTCAGAAGCTAAAGTGCTTGGGTGGCCAGTAGCACTGGTTTCCATAAAGCTAATGGGACACCCTGTCAACCCCAGCCCGCTCCCCGGAGCCCCGGGAGGAGAGGCAGAGCAGGTTTCTGGAAGACGTTGTGCTGAGAAACCTCCCAAAGGAGCCCGGCCTGGCTTTCTGGAGCCACCTGGATCCAAATATGTGCAGACGTGCGTGTCTGTCTGTAAACCAAACCTGCTTGGAAGAAGAAACACTTGTGTGACACAAACAACCGCCTTTCAGAAGCCGGCACGGTGGGTGCTCCAATTAACAGTGCCACGACGATCGCTGTTGCTCATGAGTTCATTACAAAAGACAGACAGACATCTGCAGGGGTCTTAAAATAATGACTCCTTTTATCTGGTGATTGGCAGAGGTGGGGTGACAAGGATTTTCTGCTTAGCATAAACTGACTTTTTCTCCTCTTTTTTGGATACCAACAGAAAACATAACGCGGGCACTCGAAAACAGCGGCTGGGTGGAGGATGACAGGGCTGCAGCAGTCCTTTGCTTCGCTCGCCCCTCGTTAGTATGGTCCGCCCAAAGCGCTCACCCTTAAGCTCGAGCAGCAAGTAAACCTTCTGGTCTCCTCCTCTCCAGAAAGCTACTGGTGCTTTCCGAGGACACGTTTTCCCTGCAGCGCCGGTGTGGCATCGGCAGCTCTGTGTGTCAGATGCATGGACGGGGACCCCAGGCTTACCCCAGTGCCTCCTGCCGAGCCATTTTGGGCTTTGTGGTTGGGTCTGTGACCACCACTGCAGGCGTCTGAAGGCCAAGGCATCGCTCAAACCATGAAATAACGGCAGAAGTACCCTTTGGATTTGTCCTCTCTTCCCAGGGCGGTAAAGCTCTGCCATTTCCTAAAGGCAAAGAGACTTTGCATCACTTTCAGCTTCTTTGGTCTCTCTGACTTCAGAAACAGACTGAAACTCTCAAAGGAGATAACGATTTCAGGGCTGCTCCCATCCAAATTGATCGCTGGGATGTCCATATGGGAAAGACTTGTGCCAGTTCAGGTTTCTTGTAAGTCTTCTGAGATTCCCGAGGTTTTAGACTAATTTATTTTTCTTAAGCTAGGCCCAGCAATAGAAAATAAGAAGAGGTTATTAGCTATTTTATAATTATACTCTGACCTTTTCCAATACTTCTCAGTTTGGGACTTCAAAGCCGTTTGCAAACTTCCATGAACTAAGTCTCCGCATAAAGAAGCGCCACCTTATTTTTCAGGTCAGAAAACTAAAGTGTTTTCCCAAAATATATGAGGAGCTGAGCTGGGATTAGACCCCGGACCCCCAGCTCACAATCCCTCGCTTTAACTGCTAGCTCAGCCTTTGCTCATTCTGGCATGGGAAAAGCAATTGGGAATAAGAAGCTATTACTGGGGCAGGCGGTCTATAGGGGATAGAGTTACAGTTTTTACAATAATGTATTATTTAGGACTGGGTTGTGATTGGAGATGGGCTCAAGCTGAAAATTCAGAGGCACTGCTCGGATTGAATACTGAAAACCCCAGAGCAGAGAAGCATCTGAGTTTGAGGTTTGGGGTCTATTACTGTGGATTTCCAGAGGTGTCCATTGCAGAGGTCTACAGCACATCTTCTGCAGCACTTATCTCTCGTTCTCAGTACTTTGCCACGCAGGAGAAGAGACGGAAAAGTTTTCTGTGCCATGTCGTTACGATTCCTTCCTTCTTATTGACCAACTCCAGTTAAATTATTTATGGAACTAATAGAAGGAGCAAGACTTTCCCCTTAAAATGTTTTTCTTTTCTGCCTCCTGTTGCATAGCTGCATATTTGGAATGTGTGTCAAAAAAGAAAAAAAAAAAGGATGCTGATTGGTTTTATTTGGTCTTTCATTTGGGGATTGCTGGCAATTTTCAAACTGAACTTAAACAGAAGGCCACAAGAGTTTAAACCTGATTAAAAGGATGCAGGAGAACATGAAATGCTGCTCTCCAGAAGCTATCAGACTCCCTGTTAATCTGTGCTGACACCTTTTGAGCATCAGGGTTAAGAGACAATAAAGAACATGGGGCAAATGGGATCAAGCCAAAAAAAGTGAATTAGCAAATTAATGAAGAACGATCTTGAGAAAAATGTCTTTGATACCTAAAAATAACCAATAGTGTGTATTAGTCTGAAAGCATATTTTCAATGCAGGGATAAGTGCACGCAGCAGGGAAGAAAATACAAGAGAGAGGCTGTAGTAGAGAGTGTAGAGGGTGAATTTAACTGACAATAGATCACTAGAGTCTGTGGTATCGCGTTTAGAGGGTTAAAAGGCTAAACATCTTTGTATTTAATGGAAGATGCTCCTAGAATGCTCAAAAGCAAAAAGATGGAGAGAAAATCTGCTGCCTGGGAACTTGAAAGAGATGCACTTTTGAGCCCAGAGCCTGGAAAGCTGCAAATCAATTCAATGGGGAGACCCAACAGATCCATTCCTTCTCTTCAGCACTGCAGGTGACAGCCTCTGTCCCGGGGGATTTGCCGTCGCCGGGACCATTCCCGGGTGTTCTACTCGCCCTACACTCAGGTTGTGCATCCTGCCCCACATCCAGGTCACACCAGGGTTAATTCCTCAGCAGCTCAGGTTGAGAGGAAGAGTTTTCAGGGCCTTTCAACCTTATTCGCAGACAAACGCTCTTCTTGACCAACGGATGAGGAGGAACCTCAACCAAGGAGGGTTTGCTTTGCCGACAGCGTGTCAGGCATGGCACTGCTGTCTGTCTTTGGTTTCATAGTGAAGTATTTTATACCACTTGGCTGCAAATTACTCTCAGGTATTAATCAGGCTGGACTTTGCAGGGACAGGACCAAACTGAATGATTATAATTCAGAAAACTACTATAATTTGCTAATCGTTGTCTTTGCCAGTATTTTACCACACACTATTTGGAGCAAAAAGTCACTCTTTTTTCATAGGGAAGGCATACTCTGTAGGTCACCTGCCCTCTCTAAAAACCAATAAATGATCTTCTTTGAGACCGGAGATGGATGCTTATAGAAATAAATAACATGAACAAAGCTGCACCATACATTAATATCGGCAAAACTGCTTAAGGCAATCCAATTGCGTTTTTTTATTGGTATTGTGTTGTGATGCTAAACAGAAAATGACAACTGTGAATAAGATAAAGGTCTTCATTGTGCATGAAAAATTTAAATTGTTACTTTAAGGAAAGATTTTATTTTTTTAAAGCCATAAAACATTTATGATAACATTTTACAAAATTAGGAAGGGGAGAATTGGTTTGAAGTCTTCTAAATCCATTAAATTTGCATGCTGTTGTTCAAAGCAATGGTTAAAAAAGCAAGAAAAGGAAAAGGTCTAGAAGGCATAAATATATATATATGTTTGAATATGTATCTGACAGCTTTATCTGAGAATCAGAAACCTGGTATTTGAACTAGTTTAGAGCTGAACAAAAGTTTTATGGGTGGGTTAGGCTGAGGATTTCTGAACAATTAATGACTGAGGCAGAGCATGAACTTTCCGTCTTACAGAGGGGAGAAGAGGTTCATTCCCAGTAGAAACTGGATAAAGCCCAGCCCGGAGACAAGGCTTCTCTGTGGAACCAGTTGCTGAAAGTTCAGGAAAAAGCTTTGTGTCCCATCAGAAACGGCAAGTTTCTCAATCTAGGTGTCTTTAGCCACCTTTGTAATAGGTTTTGCCTCTCTGTAAAACAGCCGGAGCAAGAGCTACGCTCGAGAGGAAGGAGAGGGAGGTGGTGAACCTGCAGGTCTCTGCTGCATCCTGGAGATGCACAAATGCGAAGGACCCCATAACCGTTTTCTGGCAGCTGCTGTTACGGGCTTTGGGGGTGCATGTGGCTAAAGGAGGTTTCTCCCAGGGCAGGATAAAGCCCTGTAAACCCACAGCACAGGCCGGCATGGGGCACTGCCCAGCTGAGCTGTGCTGGAGGTGGCATTAGGTGAAAATACAGCACGGTTTTATAAGAAAATTTGGAAATAACTGCCCATGGGAGTGTGGGGAGTGAAGCAAGGAGGTACAGGGAAAAAACATATGTTTGCCGCACACACACAGTGACTATCACACCTCCCACCATGCCAGGGGGACAGGTCCCCATCACCCCCACCTGCCCGGGGAATCCAGGGGTGACAGCCCCATCCTCCTCCCCGGCTGCTGGGAGAGGCCCTCCCTGCCACTCTGAAGGCAATCAGCTCCTGCACCGCCCACTCGACAAGAAAAGCAATTTGTTCCTTTTTTAAGAAAAATTAATTGTGGCACAGGAGCAAATGCGAGGACATCAAACGAACCAGTGACTCCGACTGGAAAAGTTGGCACTTGGAGAACAAACGCGAGCAGCAGCAACATCATTGCGTGTCATGCTGCACTCGGAGAGACTTTTGAAATCCCCACTCTCTGCACACTCTGGTCGGCGGAGCGGCGGGAAACCCGCTCGCTGCATTTTGCTGGTTAGTAATTACATTTTTCATATTTTATTTATTTCCTCAAAAGAAACAAGTAATTATTACACAATCCTTTCCCCATACCACTTTGGAAGATTTATCAATTATAATCTAGAAGAACGGCCCCACGTTAGACTTCAAATGCGTCTCATTAAAGATATTTTTTAGGAAGAGTGGTAGAAAAACAAAGAACTGCTGTGCTGTTGTCTTTTACTTCTCTTTAATGTCGGGTTCAGAAGTAATGATGTTGGGAACAATCATTCTTCAAGCCTCTGTTTCCTTGTGTTTACTCATTAAACACGAGAACCAGGTGCTCTCACGGGGAAATGCTCATTCTAACATTGGCTTTAGAAATCAAAAGTCTCTTCACTTTCACTAACAAGCACAGCTTCGCAGGGAAGGGACCGGGGAAAAAGCAAGCAGGACCTGCTTTAAAAATGCAATATTAGTACCCAGCCCTGCAATATTAGCTCATAGAAATTGTCCTGATTTTAGAGAGATATTGGTGGGAGGCGTATGATTAGAGTATTCCCGCTGCCTAATGTTCGGTCTTGGTGCTCAGAGCTCCCTGCATTGCTCCTGGTGAGAGAGGAGCTCCTTTTGGAGCATCTCGGAGCAGCGGAGGCTGCCTCCTGCTCTCGCCCTCCTCCTGTCTGCCTCTGCCACTGATGAGCCGGAGTGACCAGCTCCCTCACTTAGGCAGAGTGAATATCGCCCGTGATATCTCAGTAGCAGTCCAGTGACCTAAGTGTAGGCATCTCATGGCACTTTGGACTCCTCAGGGGGCGCAGGAGACCTTTGCAGGCTGGTGGGTATAACACAACCTACAGGAGGCTCGTGCCTTCTGATGGAGCATGGGGAGATTGCCGAGGTGCCCCGGGGCACCTAAAACCTCCAGCTACACACCTATGTTTAAGCACAGCTCCACCCCAGACGTGATGTGCTGCCCAGATGCGATGGGGTCACATCAGGGCTTGAAAGATAGAAGAGCTCTTGCTTCTAGGGGAAATTCACCCAGTTTTCCTAAAGTTTCTGTGGGAAAAAGTTAGGAGCCCAGAGTACAAATCCAAGCCGTGAAGCTGCCTTGACTCTGAAGGTTTCTCTGTTGTCAGTGTCCCAAATATTCACTATTTGGTACCAGTATTTGCTATGAGTCACCTTTGCCTTCCACGGCAATGAGGGAACAGGAAAACAGGAGAGCTGGGGAGGGACTTTATACACAGGCATGGAGTGATAGGATGAGGGGGAATGGCTTCAAACTGGAAGAGGGGAGATTTAGATGAGATATTAGGAAGAAATATTTCCCTGTGAGGGTGGTGAGCCCCTGGCGCAGGTTGCCCAGAGAAGCTGTGGCTGCCCCATCCCTGGAGGTGTTCAAGGCCAGGCTGGACGGGGCTTGGAGCAACCGGGGCTGGTGGGAGGTGTCCCTGCCTATGGAAGGGAGGTTGGAACTCGATGATCTTCAAGGTCCCTTCCAACCCAAACCATTCTATGATTCTGTGATTCTAACTCTGGATGAAGATCTCAAGCTGATTGTAGTTTTCTGTGTAGAAAAGCCCTTGAGTTTTTTGGTGGAATGCTGAAGAATTTCATATTCCCGCAAACTGGTTGAAATTTTCAACAAAAAAAAAAAAAATTCTTCTTTTGTTGTGGAATAAAAAACTCCCATTTCTGCGGGAAATGCTTTTTTGCAAAATTTCAACCTATCCTAATTTTAGCAGCACTGTGGTGAAGCTCAGGGTTGGACTTTTATTTGCACTGATTTAAACCGGTGCCTCCCCCCGGCTGCGAGTGACAGGAGCGGCAAAGGCAGCATGTGCTCAGGGCACCAGCGAGTCCGTTCAGGTGCCGACCTCTATTAATACTCCTTCAAATCACAAAATGGGCCTAAATGGGGTTTGCTGCCGCGCCTGGCTGGAGGGCTGCTCCCGCTCCCGGGCACGGCTCCGCTCGCCAAGCCCCCGCGCCTTTGAGCCATCCCATTGATGCAGAACCTGAAGATCTGTGTTAAAAGCTGTGAATGCTGTTCTCCCGCTTCCAGCCCACCTTCCCAGAGCCAGTCGCTTAAACTTTTTACTTGTCCTGCAGGAAAGCCTGTTAGTGGGAAGATATCAAGGGGAATCTGTATAGATCTGATTGGCAAGCTGTGTTCTTAGTTCTTGGTGCTTTTTTGAGTCGTCGTCTTTTCCCCAGCAGTGCCTTTTAATTCTGGTTTTATAGCTGACCTTGTTACTGTTGTTAGTACAGTTTTTTCCTTTCCCTTTTTTTCGGCGTAGCACTTCTGTAAATGTTTTTGTTCTTTGTTCTAGTTCACTGTCCCTTTGAGGTTCCCTCTGATGTCTAGTCAGTGGCGTGTTTTTGATAAATTCTTCCCTAGCTGGTGCATCTTCTCTCCAGGTATCAAAAATCAGGGCAATGGTTATTGAAGGGACGCTCATTAGAGTGATATATGATTTCACTGCTGCTGCCGCCACTAAGAAGTGGGTGCCTCCAAGTCAACAAATGGGCCAGCATTTAAACAAAGAAGCAGGAGACCTGCCCTTTCAGACCCGCCGGGTAGAGCCGCAGCCGAGCGCCGGGCCTTTGTGCGCGGGGCTTTGATTGCCACACGTCTGATGGGGAAAGCGGCGCGCTCTGCAAACTACCTGTCAGCCGCATCCCGTACCTACCGTCAAGGGGGCAAGAGCGGTCTCCCGTGCGGTCTCATGCAGCATGCCTGGAGGTTCAAAGCGAACGGTTGAAAAATGGGAAGCGGGGCAAAACGAGCGCTGTTTTGTACCTCTGTAGTGATTACGATGTCTTCTTCCAGAGCACGTGAAGGGGGCTGCAAGACAGACATGAGACTGCCCAACAGGGCTAGAAAGCTCCTAAAGTCCTGGTGGCACAACAGCCATGTTCTGGCGTTGGCCTCCGGGTCGCTCCATGGGAACCTGAGCTGGGTCTCACCCCCTCAACGGGTACGCTGACCTGAACAAGCTCAGCCCAACCAAAAAGCTCTGTTCTGCAGCAGAACCCAAGTCACATGCGGTTCAAAGCGGTTTCTTTACTTGTTAAGGGTTCAGTGCAAAGCTCTGCCTCCCTGGGAACCTCCTTTTCTATCCAACTGTCCCCAGGCACTAAGAGATCACCCACTGCACAGGGTATTTCTGAACTTGGCATAAAACTCGTTGCGTCTTCTTGAAGTCCTCTGTGGACAGAGAGCAGAGCAGGGAGGACCAGCAGCTCCAGGTTCTTTGTACCAGCCAAATGGAGAACCGGGGAATCTGGGGATCCTCATAAAAGGGAAACCAGCAGTCCCATCTCTGTACTTTCCCAGCATAGACCTTTTGTCTTGGATTATTCGGGAACCTTTCTTGTGTTATGCATGGTAAATAGGCTTTCCTTCAGCCTCTCTTGTGTTAGAGGTTTAACAACGCAGAGGGCTTTGTTCTGGTTACAAGCATTGCAAAGAACATCTCTAAGGTTTGTTTACACCAAAGGGCAATGGCATAATAATCCTCCGTGCATCATGCAAGGGCTTGCAACAGGAAAGGTAACGTCTAATGACCTTCATTTCTTAAATGCTTTCCAAACTCCTCCTCAGACACTAGAGGGTGAAGCTCTGCAATTCCACTGAAAAGTAAGTAACAGGGAAAACGAGCCACCGAAAGGTCAAAGACGGTGTCTGAGCCGGGAGACTTGGCTGCTTTGATTATGTCAGTGCTGCCCTATATTCTAAGAACCTTTAGGAAATTAAAGAAACTCTGAGTTGGACAAAGCTGAAGTTAAAAACAAGATTGAGTGGCCTTTGGCAATGCCTTTTGTACTTCTGAAATATTGCAAGATGCTGCTCCCCGACCAGGCAGGCCCCATCGGCGGTGCTGAGGATCCAGGAGAAATTCTGCTAACGTCCATCGTGACACAGGTTCCCAGGACCATCAGCAAAGCAACTCAAACAAGGTAGCCTTAAAAAAAGAAAATTCAACCTTAAATTCTCTTCATGGTTTCACTTTAGGAATCAAACCCGTTGCCAAGTGCAAACACTGGAAGTAGATCCCGTAATTTAACATTAACTTTTGCTTGTTGCAACTTGATAGGCAAACTCCAAATGCACCACTACTTTGTTCTAACTCTAATTCGCTCATCCACACCTGCCTAAACTGCTGGTGACTTTCTCAGTTAGATGCACATGTACACGTCCCGGTGTTGCGCTGTGTCAGCAAACACTGCACCTTGTTGCTTTAAAAAGATTGCAAAATGCATGTTTGGTGCCAACGAGCAAGCTTCATGCAGCCAAAAATGAAATGCAAATAGGAGGTTTGGCCCATTGCTGGTGAGACTCTTCAAAGCAGGACTCCCCTTCCTGTGATGTGAAGACTTTGAGATGGAATCCCCCCAAGCAAGAAGAGCTCTCAGAAGGGATGCCAGCACCTGGTAAAATCAAAGCTTTGAAGATGGGCCTCCCCATTGATAGAAGTCTTTGCATAAGTATCCTCCTATCTTCTCTGATGCCTTTCCAGTGTCAGCAAACTGGAAGCTACAAAATCAGGAGCGGGGTGGGATCCCTCTGATGCGCCCTCACTGGAACAGCAGGTCTTGGGTTTGCCGGAGGCTAAAACCAACTCCGTGGATGGATCAGACTGACCTTTTTCCGTCTGACTAAGGGGTCTGGCAGGTGAATTCTAGCAAATCTTGCTGGGGTGGTTGGAGATGTTATCGCACCTCCACTTCCCCTTCTACCTGTCCCACCCCCTGCCCGCCACTCCCTTGCGGAGCTGGCAGAGCAAAGCTGTGCCGGCACCACGAGCACTCCAGGGGAAACCCGGCAGCTTCGCTGAGATGGGCGAGGAAGGGAGGTTTTCTACCAGGCTCTGCTGGGCAACGTCTTTGATTCCCTGTGCCGCGGGAGCAGAAACCTCCCGCAGGGGCAGGGCAGGGACATGATGGGGCAGTGGCGGCACAGAAACCTTTTGCAGCTCTCACCTGCTGGAGCCCTAACGTGCAAAATTCTCCTTTTTGCATCTCCGTGAGGGTGGCAAACGAGGGTACAGCTCATCTTCACTGTACCATTGTGTTATCTTCCAGTGGAAGCAGGATGCTTTCAACCACCTGCTCCCCTGACTTTCTCAAAAAAGAGAATCAATCACTTCATCCTCTTCCCAGAACCAGCCACTCCTCCTCTTCCTCAGGCCGTTCTTCACCAAAGCAATGCTTTCCCTGTTACCAGGCAGGGTATCAGATGGCTCACAAATGATTTTATTGTTGTTCAATTGGGCACCCTTTTACTTTAATGTATGACCTGCTGAATTAAAAAGAAAATTTATTTTCTGGTCTAAATTCTCTCTTTCTTACAGCAGAGCCTTAAAGCTCTCTTTTTTCCTCATCCCTGAAAGATTCCCACTCACAGGGCATACGAAACAGGAAGGAGTGAGGCTCCATCTCGCTTTTCATCCTTTCCTCTAATCAAGTGACGCTCCTCGGCACCCTGCAATACCTGTCTTGGAGCCTGTTTTGGGGTGAGGAGTGTCCTCTGGCCAGGAAGGAAGGGGGTGGAAATAAAAAGAAAACCCCTCAGGCTCTCCCCGGGAAGAGGAACTGGGACTGCAGTGGCTTGGGCACACGGGCCAGGAGAAAGGTGTTGGCTAATGACATATCCATGGAAGTAATTTGGTATACGGATAAAGGGCAGAAGGAGTCCGTGCCTCACCTTCTGTTTGTGTTCTTTGGGAGACCATTGTGGTCTGTGTTCCCGAGAGAGCATAGCTGGTAAGAGAGATGTTGCTCCTCTGCTTTCCAAGTCCTTGAAGATCTGGTCTTCCTAGCTTTGGGGTGCTTTGGGGTGGGAAATGGATGCTTGCACTGAAATGCCCAGGAGATGGCTCCTGCGTGAGAAGGGGGTCCCTCTCGGGGTCTCCCATGTGGAGCAGAGCTGCTCTTTGGTCTTCACAGGGGGAAGCTCAGCCCTGTGCTTGCTCAGCTGCATTATTTTGATAATTTCAAAATGCTTCACTTCTGAAAAAGAAATTCACTGCTTATGTCCACCAGACCCAAAACTGGAACTCTCTGTTAAACGTGAAACTGGAAGTATGTAAAAACTGCATATTACGGTCTTAATGAATTATCTCTTTTAAAAGGGGGAAACAGTGAAGAATTGCTGGCGTAAGTGTGGAATAAGATTTTTCAAAGGAATTACCCCAGCCAAGGCCCAGGATAAAAGTATTTTTAATAATAGCATTAGACCAAGAAGAAGCACAGCAAGAAATGCCAACTGTAGTCTCTAAATGCTTAAGCAACTTGAAATCTAAAGATGAAAAGACACTGTACACTAACTATTTACTCTTATTAATGCTGAATTGTACAGAAGTACATTTATATTTTATACCTCTTTGAACTGGGAAATATGTATAATTCCCACAAGAGGATAAAGTATTTTTGCGCTGAAGGATTAGAGAGGTGCTGTTTAAAAGACAATTTGAGGTACAGCTCTAAAAGGGACTTTGACAGGAGGTCTGGCCACTGTTCTCCTACTTTCACTAGTGCCCAGAATTGGTGGGTCACATCTGCATTTTGCAAGTGAGGGTGATGGAGGTGAATGGATGTAGTCCTGGCAGATCTTAAGCAAATTGCTGAATTATTTGAAGGCGGAATTCTGCTTAAAAATCAAGGGGCTGATAAATGTCTTTGACTGCTTTCCAGCCTTGGTGACGGTCTCCACCGCTGTGACCCACTGGACCTCGTCCATCTGCAGCCACAGCCTTTGTAAGGCGCTTCCACTGCGGCGCATCTCCTTCAAACCGGGGAGTGGAAAGTGCTTGCTCTTGCTGAATGTTCCCGTTTGAACCCAACCCGTCACCTCCTTAGATGCATTTCTCTGTTGGAAGGTTATTAAGAGTGACAAGCCTCTAGTAATGTAATCTATCATTTGAATAAAGGAGCTGCTGTGTTCTGCAGGTGACTCCTTTGTGGTCACGCTCAGAGGAATAGCGTAAGGAATGATCGCGCATGCCTTTAAACTTCATCGCGGTACACAAAGAGTAGAAAAGATAAATAAAAGCCAAACAGCATTAGCTTGCACCATCAAGTTAACAAGCTCTATCGCATCAGCTGGATGGCTGGAAAAGGAGACTGCCCTTTCTGAAATGAGACAGCGCCCGAGCCATTTTTATTTGTTTGAATATATCATCGGACCCAACCACCAGCCTAAGAAGGCCAGAAATATTTTCTTGGGATGACCCAGTCCCATTTATCTGAAGACCTTCTGTCCCGTGACTTTGCCTGGTCTCTGACAGGGCAGCTGAGGGGATGCCAGGCGGGCTCAACCCGTGTCCGCTCCTCTCAACGTGTGCTCCGGTGGGCTCATGTTCGGCTGGCTGTAGAGTTTAGTTTTATTTACCACGGACCCACCACTTCAGACATGTCCCGGCCGTGGCTCGGTGCCGGTGCGAGGGAGCATGGCTTCATCTCCTTCAGCCCGGGGCGCTGCCGCTGCCGGGGATGGGGGGCAGCGATTCCTAACCAGCAAATATCCGTTTGAAGACTCCATTGTACCAACCCACCGTGGGGAGGGGAAGAGGAGCAGATAATGAGCTACTGCATGATCAACCGCAAGAAGAAGGTATAAAAGATATAGACCATTAGAAAAGAACAAGGCTTTAAATGCCATCTGAGATTTTAGCTGAAAAGGCCTTTATTAGGTTAAAAAAAAATCTACATTTAACAATATAGAGTACCCAGTCCTGTAGATTTCTACCGCAAACTCCTCTGAAGTAAACTACAAAGGATTGTGATGTTTCTTCTTTCAGACTTTTTTTTTTTTATATGAACTTTTTTTTTAAGGCACCGTATCCCAGTGAACTATCCTCCATTTCTTTTTCTTGCTGAAGCTGCAGATGTACATTATGCTAGTGTGAAAAAAAGCTAATTAAACTGCATAGACTCTGCAGGAGGCAGCGAAGGCCTGCAGTGCACGGGGGATGATTGATTTGGACTGTCACACAGCTCTGCTGGGTGTCATAACTTAGTGACAAATAAAGGATTACAGTGTCCCAGAGTAACTCTCTCCCTTTTATTGTTCACCAGACATCAAAGCACAAAAGCATATTAGCATTTTTAATAAGTAGTTAGGTCAGTCGTGGCTTACAGTTCGGAATTACTTTATGTAAAACTAAAAAACGAAAGAAAAACCAAACTTATTGGCAGATTAAAAAATATAATACCCACAAGGCAGGAGCGATTCTTCCATTGCTTTCAATCGAGAGTGCGTTATTTGTCTAAAACATGCAGGGAATGAGGGTTCCCAGCCCATTGTCTGAAAACTAGATTTCTAGCTATAAAAATAATATTAAGACGTTGAAAACATTTTATCAAAAAAACAATTATTGAACTTCCAGCATAAGCGGCCTGCGTGGCGCATTATTTGTGCATTTTTCATGGGGAGCTTATTGTTTTCTGCTTACAATTAGCAGTATAAAATGATTTTTTTAATCACCTTATCTCTAATGAACATGTATCCCTGGAAATAAAATTGTGAGTATCTTGTATTTTTAAGAAAGCATAATTTGAGGGTGTTTACTTTAAACAAACAGAACTTAGATATGAAAATGTGAACCAGGATGGAATAATGAAGCTGGTGTTCTTATCGGGATACAATTAGCTCGGCATAATTGCTAGCATTTCCCTTTGAAGTGGGCAGAGTCCTTTTTGATGGTGCTGGTCTGCTCTGCAGAAGCAGACGAAATGGCACGACCGGGATAACGCTTGCGTGCAGGACGCCGGGCTGGTCCTCGGCGGTGTCTGTGCCTTCACACTCGCAGCCTCTGCAAACCCCCAGTGGCAGCCAGAAAACGTCCCCTCCCCAACGGAGATGACCCAAGTGACGGCAGCGCCGCGGCTCCCGGCCATCGGAGGTCCGACGCGGTGTTGCTGGTGGAGAGCCTGCTTCCAGGATTGCATACTTTAAGATGTTTATAGATACCATACGGGGTTTGAGCTAAATCTTTACGTACGAGGATCTTGGCTGGAAACACCGTTCTTTACGGCGGAGTTGATCAAAACCAGAGATGGAGGGAGAGGTGAGGTTGGATGGCCCCAAAGCTGCGGCTCCATCACTGCCCGACCCCGTGCCCGCAGGCACCGGCGCTGGTGTCGATGAGCTCCGGATCCGGCCACAGGCGGACTGGGATCCCCCATCTTCCCTGCGAAAAGGCTGCAATAAAGATGCAAACTCTGCTCTGCTCAGCTCCCCTCTCAGTGGCGTAAAAGTCACCGAAACATTATCAACATGTGAGATGCAGTCGCTAAAATCAGTTTATTCACCCCAAAGCACCGGCACACCGTTTTGATCGCCAGCACCGCTGTTATCGGGTGCTATCGTAGCACTGTCATTAACACGGTGCTCTTATCTTTTATGCGGGTGTTTGGGAAATTAACTCTTCACTGACTGCCCTCTTTTATCTTGACGCTTACCTGCACCCCTTGCTGCTACTGTGTATTTCGTTGCAAGCGCCATCCAGCGCTAAGAGCATCAAGGATGCTTCTGGTGACTGGAGCCACGTTTCCTGAACCTACCCTGCAGGACAGGCAAGGAACTCAAAAGTTTCTTCTGCAGTTTGTGTGAAAATGCCACATTTGGATGGGACGCTTAACTGAGCTCCTCTCAGGTGTGCCTATTGTGTCCCCCTCACCAGGCTGGCACGGTCACTGGTGCGAGCTGGCAGTGCTACCAGACTCCAGCAATGGGACAACGGCATGCTTCTGTGTAGACAGAAGGTTGTCCTGGGGGAATCTTCCATTACTCCCAGTTATCTCCTTAGATACACATTTCCAATTTTCTTGCCCTTTATATTTATTTATTTACTTACTTTTTTGCGGCTGTACAGACTGCCTTCCTGCCCTACCAGGACCGACAGACTTCCCTCTGTCAAGGACGGCAGCTGCCGGAGTGGAAAAGCTGCATTAGGAAAGAATAATGTGTGTTTTTAAGCTGTCTCTTTATATAGTTTAGGAGCTGAAAACGAGGAAGAGAGCCAAGATCTCTGTGGAGCTCCAGCAAATATGCCATGGACCATCAATGGTGCAAGACCACATTTGATGGTGAACTGCTGGAATGGGCCATAACAGCTGTAAAGCAGATACAGTTTTCATATTATCCCTGGAGAGATGTTTCCTCCTTTTTTATAACAATCCTTTTAATACTTTTTAAAATGAAAACTTCATTTTCTTGGTATGAAATTACCTTTTTTAAAAAAATCAAAGAACTTACCCCAAGAAAAAAACCTGGCACTGGGATACCCGTGTGATAGGCACCTTATAAATACCTGTGATAAATAAGAAAAATTGACATGAAAGTAATCTTAAGAGTCTGTCTTTCATTTTCATAGACAAGAAAATGTTTCTCAGTTAAAGATGAAATAATACTATTAACCCATCATCTTGTGCCTACACAAAAGGCATTTAAGATACAGTGGAGATGTCCAAAGAGTACAGAACTGTATTTACCGTTCTGTAGGTGCCAAAACACTGAGACATGGTGCAGGAATTTTCAATGATGGAATTTCCGCCTAAATTTAATTTCCTTTCTTTGGTTCAAATAAAATCTTTCATTTGATTTTAATGTAGTGCTTTTTAGTAAATCCAAATTTACCGGACTTCAGGGCATTTAAACCTACATCCAGAACTGAATTCTGCAGTGTGAATCCACCGCATTTGTGTAAGTACGCCACAATGGGTTTTGATCATTGTACATTCTCGGGGCTGGAAGGACAGGATGGAAGAGTCCGTCTTCATGTTCCAGATGAGCTGGGAATCTCAACAGGACACAGGATCTGAATGTAGGAGGTTCTTAAGCTTGGCAGGAATAGGCAAGTCCCTCCTGTTCTCACACTACAAAAGACGATTTGCATGAGGATTGTCACAAACCTCAGTCCTCAGGATCTTATTTTTTGCAGTGAATTCCTCCTTTGCCCAAGAAAGATCCAACAGTGTGAACTGATTTTCTTTTCTGTTGGACACATCACCATAATTTATGCATACCTACTCTGCATTTTCTGGTTATTTCTCTAGACTTTTCTGGGATCTGAGAGTCTCTTTCTATTTGCGAATCCTGTACACTCACTTGCCCTTGTAATTTGGGAGGCTCCTGCATATTTGAAAACGATAGCTTCATTTGTTTTTCCAAGTTCTTACTGAATCACTTGTTGGTGTACAAGTGACATTCCAAGCACCGGATTAATGAAAGCGCCTTTCTTCTTTGTACAAGTTATATTACGTCAGAAATTTCTCCACACGCACACCAGTTCCAGTTATCTGATTGATATACTTAGACATCACACATGAAATATGCCTTTATTCATGTATTTGTGTCTATAAACTGAAAAGGGCCCTTTATTCTGGAGGAAGAGTCCTGCAGCTCGGAGCTGAACTGTACGGCTCCGTCAACAGTTGAGCTGGCCGCTCGCCAAAAACCAGTCTTATCTCTTCCAGCAAAATCGGTGGAAGGAACCACAAGAGTGAATTTTGAAAGATCCATTTGGAAAAAAAAAACCCTACAAACTCATGATGTCACTTCAGCTCTCCGGCCGGCAGATGCTGGCTGCCGCACATCGCCCCTCGGCCCCGCTCCCAGCGCTGGGGCTCCTCTCGATGCCCGCTGGGGAAGCGAAGGGCGGAATTTATCTGACCCTAAAAATCATTACCTGAGGACTTTGCTCTTAGGGCTACACGCTCCATGTGCCGCACAGCGTGGAGCGGAGAGGCCGAGGCGGGAGCCAGGAAAGCAACCAATGGCACGGGTGGAAAAAAGCTCCTGTGGGGCCAGCCCATCTCGGACATCATGCATAACCACATCCCAAACCCGCTGGGTTTTGTGTCCACTGTTCCTGGTGTGGAGATGAAGATGAGGACGATTATTTGCAGTGGATATCTATCTCACAGGAGCCTCAGCCAGACGAGGGCACCATTGGGCTTGGGCGCTTTGTTCTCCCTAAGCCCTGCTGGCCCACAAGGCAAGACCTAACAGGCAGAGGAGAAACTGGTGGAGAACAGGTGGAGTGAAAATAACAGTGCTCTGGTTATATATCTGAGCCTGAGAGGAAAATCATGGCCATCACCTGCAGATCTGCTGTGTGAGATTATATGAGCCAGACTGTGGGAAGAGTTAGGGACCGGCTCATTAACTGCCTGCAAACAAGTTGTCTACCGGCAGCCTGGGAGAGGCTTGCAGGTTACTGCTGCTGAGACAGGTTGAGAGGACAGCAAAGGGCTCAGGATGCTGTTTTGTGGTGAGGTTTATGGTCCTCAGGCTGCAGGTGTCCTCCCTGCTGAGGCCAGCTGGAATCGGGAGCTCCGAGCCTTCGTCCTGGTCCGTACTGGTCTGAGTGCAAAATGTGACCTCTGGGTGCTGTTTCCTTCACTCTTTTTATCCCAAGCATGGACACCTGGGAGAGTTTGGGTAAGAAGTTGAGGTGGCAGGTGGAGCTGGCTGTAGTTTTGACCAGGTAAACCAGGGAGAAACAAGTTTTAGTTCTGCAAGAGGCAGCGATGTTCAAATCCTGACATGTCTCACCAAAGTCTGGAGGAGTTTGTGTCTGGCCCTGGCATCCGTCATTTCAAACCCCATCCTAGGACTTTGACTTCCTCTTTGAAAAATGCCCGAGACGTGGGGCTGCTCAGAGAGCCCATTTGCTAAAGGATTTCCATAATCCACGAGCCATTAACAACCTCACGCAAGGTGGCACCTTAGCAGCCAGACCTAGCAGAGAAGCCAGAGCCGAGAGCGGCTTAATTTCTGTCCTGTCCCCCCTCAAACCAGGCCATGGCTAATGCCAAAAGGAGTTTAGGCTATTACTGCAAGAGCTGTAGGATAGAGTATTTCAGTGGCGAGCTTCCTATTTACTTCATCGCTTTTAAGGCTCTTGCTGATTTAAGCACGTGCTGCTCTGGAAGGAAGCAGCAGCATTTGCCAAAAAAAAAAAAAAAAAAAAAGCTTTTTTGAGAAATATTTGTGCACCCTACGCAAAAGCAAAGCCTCTCAATGGCCAAGAGGAGAAGCAAAGCCCCAAAGTCATTTTTAACTAGGCACTCCAAAATATGGGAGGGGCGGGGGGAGCAAAGTGATAGCAGGTCTGTGCAAATACCTACGTATGGTCATGTAATATATATTACAGGGTGTGCAGAGGATACACAGACTTACAGGTATTGTGGGGAGCACAGACCAGCTTTCATGCTTGTGCAGCAGCAGAGGACCTTTTTTTTTACCTTCTTTTTTCAGCTGAGAGACGAGTGAGCTAAAACGACTGAGACAGAATGGAAAAAATAAGCGCACTTGGATCTGGACTAAATATACTAGCAGGATAGAACGTTAATTTTACCCAGATTTGGTTTTGCTTGGGAAAAAAAGAACCCAACACTTTGTCTCTTGGAGCTGTCTGCATAATGTATAAATGTGGCGCTTCCCAAAGTCACTGCAGAAGTGACAGCCACGGCCGGGTCGGCTTCGTCTGCTCTAATTACCACTCCGTTGGAGATACTTCATGGCAGCGTGTGGTCTCTCTAAACACATACGTTGTGAGAGAGTTGGGGGTGAGGCTGGGAGTCTCAACTCCCACTTTCCTTGCTCTGGTTGGCTTGCGTCAGACCTTAATTAAAATGGGAGTATTTGGGAATTTCATTAAGAATATTGAATCAATTAAAAAGACACTTAAATGATTACAAAAGGTTAGCTGTGAACTGTTTGATACTTCGACTCCTGCTTTAGCTAATTCCTGATTTGATGAAGGTTCCCAGGCATCAAAAAAGACTCAGGTAATTAGTGTTCATCTGTGGCGTAAACTATTTTTAACCACCTACCCCTTACCCAGTGCACTCCCTCCCCCTTTAGAAATGGAAATTTTCAGATATACTTCAGAGAAAAGCAAGGGAATTCCTCCACCTCCCCCCAAAAAAACCCAAAAACCAAACCAAAACAAAAAGTTAAGGAAAAGTTATGGTAGGAATATATATGGCAATATGATTTTGTTTTGTTATTGATTTAATTTCATAAAAATAAGGATACGCGTGTGTCAGTGCAATGGTGAGTCCAAAGAAAACTGTCCCTGGTGCAGGTTGCAGGTGTGTGGTGGACAGGGTAAAGCACCTGAGGAGGTGTTTGGCTGTGGAAAAAGCGACCGTGAACAACGCTGGCGGCCAGCGAATGGGACCGGTGTGGCACTTCTGGGCTACGATCCGGTACAGCTTCTGGTTGGGGAAGCTCGTGGTGACCTGGTGGCTGTTCTGCAGAGTGCAGATGTCCGGGGACATCCATGGGCAGCGCACAAGGCGTTCTGCCCCACGCCTGAGCCCTCCCCTGGGCACAGCAGAGGTGAGCCTGAGGGGAAGCACCAGGGGCCGAAATCAAAGGACTCCCGGGCTGCTGTGGAGCCTGGCAGGGAAGATTGTATCTTACGTTATAGAGCATCTCTGGTTCACAGCAGTGAGGGGATAGGGAAGAGAAAAATAACCTTGTTTGTAAAATCCCACTGTCCTTTTCCTCTGTGGCAGCCACTGGTCCAGTTGGGCGAGGAGCATTGGCGGTGAAGGACGGGAAATTTCGGCTTTGCGTTGCAGAGAGAAGGGCCTCGCCGCGTGTGATGCAAGGAGGATGTCCAAAGGGGGCCTGACCTCCTCTAACAACAGTAACATTAAAATATTCTGCTGCAGGATCACAGCGACATCTGAAACTTTCTTTCAGTCATTTTCTTCCCCCTCCTTTTTTCTCATCTCTTTGGGTCCTTTGGCCCATATGTTGCTAATTTTCTGTCTTTTCAAAGCACTCTGTTTCATTTAAAGTCAGAATACATTCTATTCATCACCATGAATACTAGGGAAAAAAGAGATCTGAAAGGTCAGTGTTCCCCTTAATATATAAAATAAATGAGCAAAGCACTGTGTTTTTTTCCTTTAGCTTATTACTTTTCTTAATCTACTTTTTAGGTCTACTGTGTGAGATCACAGGAGGGACTTAAGCAGTCGCTCCTAGGAAGGCTTCTTATATATTCTGCAAGAAAGAAGTCCCTCAAAAATGCATGTCTTTGTAGTTTGATCTGCTGAGCCAGACTTCAACCAAGCTAATTACCGGTCAGCAAGCTGGCGTGCCACTACGGTGACAGGCACAAGTGCCCGAAAGTTTTCCCTTGCAAGGAGCTCACTTTCACTTGCTGGCCACCACTTTTACCCAGGAAAAAAAATTCCATCTTCTTTGCTAAGATATTGCACCTACACCTGGAAATCTGTGCAGGGGAAGATAACGAGAGGAAGCACGGGCAGTGAGATTTTTTAAGTAATGATTTGGTAGATCACATTCTTACCAAGAGGCAAGTTAAACTTAAAGTCCCCTGAAACTGAGAAAAGCATGCAAGATGATCTGCTTGTTTAAATTCCATTGTTGTAGAGGTGTGGTCTGTTTGTAGAAGGTGATCACGGGATTACATTTCTGGAAGGACTTGTAGCAGATCGCCGTGCAGCCTGCAAAGAGTTAATTATATCGGCAGCCCACCATTTTCTTGCTCCTCTGCAATTAGCAGTGGCAAAAGCTGATCTCTCCCCAGCTGTGACAGTGATGGCAGGGCCTGGGCCAGCCCACATCAGCTCTCAAAGGCTGGAGTGACCCAGGAGACACAGCCAAACCCAAAGTCAACTTGAGAGCCAAATGAACCTTTCTTTACAAAACCTCAGACCACATGAAAGTGCTTGGATTTGTGTTCTCTTGTGAACTTGGAATCTGGGCCAAGTCAGTTGAAACGTTCATCAAGACTCATCAAGACTCAGATTTTTGTAGTGAATCTGGGCCTGAGAATTGAATAACCCTGGTTTGGACTTCAAATCAGCCGGGAGGCACGTGTTGTGTGGAGCGGGATGAAGTGCTGAGTAGATGGTGGCTGGATTTTCCCCGTTCCCGGGCTGCATTGCTGCTCCTCATGGTGGACAGACTTGCTTGAGAACCCGAATCACCCCAAACATAAGCCACGGGGACCAAAGTGGTTGGGTTCCACTGAAATTTTGCTGCTTCTCCTTTGCTCAGCCACTTTCCCAGAGCTGTGGCCAGAGAAGGTCCAGCTGAGGTTGCAGCCCCCTCCCTGGGTTTTGATGGATGCTACGCATCAGACCTTCTGTGCACCTTCCCACTGTAAGCTCGTTTGGGCAGAGACCTGCTGTTTGTTCAGAACACTTGCACGGTGACTCGACTAATAAATAATCTCAGGAAGGTTCCCTTCAGTGCTATAAGATGCCTACTTTCATCTGGCAGTACTTCAGGGCTGGCACTTCATCAGTAGATGAACAAAGCCAAGTAATACAGTACGAGTAAAACTATTACAATCTGGGGTATTTCCAAAACAAGATCCTGATGAAAAAAAAAAAAAAGAAGAAATAAAAAAAAAGAAAAAAAGGTGGAAGGAGCAGGGAGGAAGGCAGGGAGGGGCTTTAACAGCTGTTAGCTTTGAGCTGTAAATTTGGTATAAATAACATTTCTGGCTGTTTTGAACAAGTATAAAAGTTGCATATCTGTAAGAGAAAGTTTCTTGCTTTGCAGAATGGCTCCATCAATCTAAATTAAGAGTGTTCAGTGGGAACCAGGAATGATGCTACTGAAGAAATCACAGCCTAAAAAGCAGTTAGCAGGCAGGCAGCTGTTCCTGGATGCCTTTTCACCACGGGGCTATTTGATCTCTCTTGAGGTTGATACAAGTCCTGCAGATGGGTAATGGCTTCTTTTTGAACAACAGGCCTGCAACATTTCTGCATCTGCAATTGAAAACACCGTGGCAATGAAAGGCAGCAGGGTCTTTTAGGTCTTGTTTCTGGCTCTACCACTAATTTAATGCATGACCTTGGGCAAGTCAAAAAGCATCTCTGACCTCAGTTTACCTAGTGAGAAAATGGGAGTGGTAACACTTATCAGCCTCTGTGGCATCCAAGATTTCACTAATATGTGTTTCCTCAGTCTGCTGAGACAAGTGAATCATCGTCCTGCCCATCTGTAGGCAGCCTCCTTCCCGCTCCGAAACGCAACCTCTCCTCACAGACCGATGGTAACACACGCTCATAACTCAGTGTTGGAGAGAGTTATAACCTGCTCCTGACCTCTGAGCATTTCCAGGCAAGTATGCGCTGGGCTAATCCATCATGATATCATTCTGCTGATCACCTGATGCTTTCCATGAGATACACTCCTTCCTTTCAACCAAGAAACAAAATCGCTCTTAGAGAAGCACACACACGTTATAGCCTGACTTTTCCATCTCGTGCCACGTTCGGCTTGCACACAACTAATTTAACACCCAGCTGGTAGTAAAATTAGGTGCTTCCTGAGCATTATGTTTTTTAAATTGCTTTCTAAATGCTTTCTGCTCTATCAGGGCTGTCCTGCTGAGGGAAGGGCTAATATCTTCTCCCAAATTCAACTTTTCTCTCAGCATAGCAGTACAACCGAGAACAATATCCCTGTTGTAAATCTGACTTTTTTATCAAAGATGCCCAACAGGCTCTCCAGAATTCCTGCAAATCTTCCGCATCTGGAGGTGTTTTCAAATCTGCGGCTTCTGGGTTCGTTAGAGCTTGCATGATACTCGCTTAATGGGGTCACTACCCATCGCGCATCCCAGAGCGGCGAGGGAGACCCCTCGGCCCCTTTGCCCCGGAGGATTTTGACATCCAGGTTAGCACGTTGCTGCTGCTCTCTGAAATGGAGATCGGATTCTGGCTCTGAGCCGTGAAACCAAACCGCATGGCAGGCGGCAAAATCTATAGCAAGTCACAATAGTTTTCTTAACCTGCAAGAGAGGGGAGGGAGGGAAAGAAGGACCCTACACGAGACATCCCGTGTCTGATTATACTCCATGAATCCACGGCTATTGAAACTCTCTGATTCCGCTGTTCGAGATTTAGCTGCAACATCCCATTTGTTACAAGCAGATATGTAAAGTCTCCTCGGTATTCAGGTTCATTTAAAGATTTACATTTTGTATTTCCTTGCTCTTTTTCTGACGATGTACATAAAACAGAATTGTAAATGTTTAGGAAAATCAAAGCTATTCTTAGATGCTTGCAATTCCACTAAGTTTGTATTCTCTAATTTGCGCCATGAAAGGAAAAGGAAATCTGGGAGAGGAGCCTGTAGTTTGCTTTTTGAGGTTTTCTTTACTGCATTTCCATTGAAACTTGGGGCTCTGAGTTGTGTTTCCCAAGGCAATTTGAAAGTCTCGGTAATCATTGCCTTCGAAGGACACGTCTGCAGCCGCCTCTCCTACCTTTTCAGGGAGCTGTAGCGGGGAGTTTTAAAGTTAATTCCACCAGAACCAGCCCCAGCAGATGTCCAGAAGCTCAGCTAGACTCCTCTACCCTGGCAAAATTGGTTATATACGAGTAAATTCTGCCTAACTGGTTTTTACATAAATGCTATGGTCTTCAGGGTAGAGTGCAATGCCCAGCACAGTGCTGAGGCATAGCCATAGCTGGAATAAACTCGATTCTTAATATTGTGAGCCAAAATGCCAATCCCTCTCTCCCCCGAGTACTTGGCCAGCCCCAGTGTTGCTAACAGATTCACGGTCCATCCCCGCATACGTCAGAGATTGTAAACTGCTACGGGGAGGGAGCGGGAAGAAGCGGTTTCAGATTAGGATCTCTGGAAGAAAATCACTCCCCGGGTAAATCCAAGCTAGATGAAATCTGCCTTTCTTTTTTCTTCTTTCCGCACAGTCAACATCTTGAGAAAGTTCAGCCCCACAATACCAACTGGGAAGGGAAATGCTGAACAAAACTCCCAACCGGCAGAACGAGAATTTTCAAAGGAACGAGAATTGCATTCCCCGAAGCCAGCCCCGACACTGCTCTTGGATCTCTGCTTCTGAATCTGAAATTAAAAAAAAAAAAATAATAAAATAAGTAGGGTTGTTACTTTGCCCAGGTTTGCAGCTCTGTGGGAAAGGTAGGTTTATCCAAACAAAAGTCTTGCAGAAGCTGTGTGGCTCGATGAACAGAGCTCCGGAGTGGAATTCAGGAAAACCAAGCCCTCTTTCCTGCTCTGCCACCGGTCTGCTGGAAAAACTGAACACTTTCCTCTCGACATGTGCGGTAACGGGAATTTCCAGTCCAGAGAAAATTTCTCATATCTAAAATATTCCTCCAAATTAGGGGAAAAAATAAAAAATCAGAGATGTGGAATTTTCCACAAATGGAAAATTTCATTTTTGGAGAACAGAAAGGAGAACATTCCTCCACACCCACGTTCAGCCGCCGGCGTGGCGTCCCTGTGTCCTGCCCAGCTCCGAGGACCAGCGAGGTCCCACAGCTCTGGCTGGGGACGGGTAGCGAGGCTGGAGCCCCGAGGAACCTGCTCTGAAGTTACTGATGAAAAACATTAGATAAAAATTTGACATAACAGATTGTTTCTGGTGAAGATTTTTTTTGATTCGCTTCTTAAACCACAAACGTGCTACCGACTGGCATGGAGAGCACACGTGCTAAGGACAAACACGTGCCTGCTGTAGGCAACCTACCAGCTATATTCAGTGGAGGACATGCCAAGCTTGTGACTACCCCTTAGACAAAAATGTGCCGAATGTCCCCTCCCGTCCAGCTGGCTAAGCCTTGGCCGAAGGGCAGATGTTCAGCACATCTTGGTGAAGTTAGAGGAATTTGGCATGGTGTTTTACCTTTGCAAGTCAGCACTGGAGGAATGCTTTGCACATATGAACTATCTCATGCTCACCAAACTGCTTATTAGTTTCAGGCACTGGCCCCTGTATTATTATGGCCTTGATAACTTTATTAAATTCAGCCCCAGCTTATTCATCTCGCAGAATGGCCCTAACTATTTGTAGATATTTTAAAGTAGCCATCCTTGCATCGTGATCGCTTCCAGACCTCGCTGAGAGACACGCATGTGTTTGAAATGCCTGCTTTCCTTCTCCATTTCACCATAAAGTAGCCAATTTAATTTTGCACAATACCATTTGATAACAACCATGTGTGTGTGTCTTCAACGTTTATGTACTTCAGAGAAGGTACTGCTTGGTCAGTGTGAGATAATTTCACAAAGAAAAATGGAACCAGATGTTCCTCCTTTTGACTTGGCTTCTCCGTCCGCCGATCTTGTTTCTAACGTCAATCTCCACTCTGGTTTTCCATTACCTTGGGAAGGGGATATCTTTACACTTTATGTTTTCATTACGAACGTGCCTGACAAAGTGTGCGGAGTAGCTGAGGTAGATGATTATCAGCTTAACACCTCTGAGATCATTATCGAATGGTGACGATGCTCAGGAGACAAACAAAGGGAGAGGGGGCATGTTGGGTGTGTGTTTGGAGGAACTCTAAAGGGAAAGGTCAACTTTTGGACCAAATCTCACGGACAGAGTCTGGATGCCTGGGAGGCAGCCTTGAGCATGCCAGGGAGGAGCGAGGGGCGTCCTCAGCTGCAGCAAATGGGCAGGAAAACCTGCAGGTGAGCAGATGTCCTCTCCCAGGCATTTGAACAGGCAGTTTTAGAGACAGTATTATTTGGTGAGGTCTTCTTGTTGCTGTTTATGGACCTCCTGCCCGGCTGGCAGGGTCGAGATAAACATGGCAGCACTTGCGTGAGTTACTTGTATGTCAGGAAAGAGAAGGGGAATTTCCCTGAAGTTGTTAAGTGGTAGGATGGGGAGGACAGAGTGATTTGCTGATGGGAGGAAGGAGGAGTTATGCTATGTAGGAGTGCAGCTGGGCAGGGGACACCCTGCATGGGGTCTGGAGCGAAAGCAGCAGCCTGGGAAAATAGATACAGAAGTGCTGGAGATCCAGGAAAGCCCACGGTTTCTGAGGCCACAGGTGGAAAGTGGGATGTGATGTTTTGGGGTCACCATGTAGCTTAACAGCTGGCAGGCCAAGAGGGGACCATCAGTGACTGCAGCACAGGTTGCATCCTCTTCCTCACCCCACCAAACACGGCGTGCTGGGGGGCAGTGGGGTCTCCTCCCTGCCTGGCCACCGGGGCTGAGCAGTCTCTGTTCAGAGCTACCGGCTGTGACCAGCACACAGCTTATCTCCATTTGGACTGTGAATTTCAGACGGGTCACTGCTGTGCTGGGTGGACCCTGTGGACACGTCGCTCTGCAGCAGTCCAGGTTACAGCGGTTTCGCCACTGATGGTCTGGGCAGAAAAGCTGTTCTTCCTCGCTGGCAACGTTTGCTGTCGCGCACGGGGCTCACAGCTTGCATTTCGGGGAGAAGAGGGAGCGTGTTATCTGCCTGCCTATCAGAGTACAGGCAGCACTGTCCTACAAATGACCCGTCCTTGTGGCGTGACACATCAGCCCCAAAGCCGCTGCAAAGGACAAGACGGAACACGGATGAAGCGAGTGAGGAGACCTGTGAGCCTGAGTTGCCCAGCAGTGTTATTGCAAGGCTGTAAAGTGATGTACCGTCTCATTTACAGGTGCTTTTACCTTGACACCGGCTGTTATTAAGCTCCATTATAAGAAGAACACTTTGTGATCGTCCCGTGACTCACCGGTCTTGTGACATGCTGGCAGGCTAGAGGTCTTGGCCGCCTCTCGCGTGCTGGCGGGGCCAGAGGCGCTTGGAAGGAGCCGTTATTGCAGGGAGTGTCCGGCCTCACTCACAGCTGCCTTTCGGGCCGGCTGAGCCGGGCAGGGACGGATTCCAGAGCAGCGCCTGGTCCCTCTGGCTTGGACCCATGGAGAGACCTGTGGATGTATCAGGGCACAGCGGCAGGAGTCTGTCAAGGACCTCCAGGAGAGACCAAGTCCTTTGGTTTTGAGGACGTCGCATGATTGCTGCTCGTTGCTTTTCTTCACCCCTTTTTATTTTGGTTAGAATAAGAGGTCAGCGTGAGCCTCGCATGTGTTACTTTTAGTTAGATCATGCCAAATTTGCAGAAAACCTTATACAGGCGTGAGCTGATCTTACGAGTCGTGCTTATTGCCGTGAATGCCGTGTGGCGTATGGTAAAGCACTAGAATGGGACATATTCTCCGAGCAGCTGGATGGAGTCGTGCAAATCCTGTTACGGGGCGGCACGCAGGCCAATGAGCAAAGGTCCTGCAGAAAGAAGTCTCGATAATCACTGTTTCTTAGGGACTAATCCTAAATGCCTTTGCTCCCTGTCACTGCTTGCAGTAATAACAGCAGGTGCCCGTGCAGAAATCCTTTTCCCAGCACCTTTTTCACATCTTTGCTTTCCAAGAGGGAAGTTGAAAGACTTTCTGACAAGGATACAGAAAAAACACTATCAATTTTTTAAAAGTCTTTTTCTCTTGAATTGTCAACTGTTTGTGATTTTCTTGCAGCCGTTAAAAAATAATTTTGTCACTCTATGCACTTTCAATCTAGTAAATTGTAGGAGAAGGCAATTCCACTGGAGGCCTAGCTGGAAGGAAGGAGAGATATTTGCTTAATACATGCTTAACTGGAAATCATCTTGGCAATGTCTTAGCCTCACTGCAGTCAAGGTGGCTTTCATCACTGGAGGTATAATTTGTCTCTGCCTTTCCAATTGCTCCTTCCTCCCTTCCTCTCATCTCCCGCTGCAGTCTACCTGAGCTAATAAAACCCCAGCTCCTGCCCCAAGGTAGCGAGATGCACAGAGATGAAGAATAGCGCCCTGTGCTGATTAGCACGGTTGCAACTCTAAATGGCCCGGGCTAGTGCCTACTGGAAGGGGGCTGGTGACAGCAGCGCCGTACCTCCGATTGCAAGGCTGGCTGTGACCTTTATTCCCTTCAGGGCTCCTTGGAGCAGCCACCCACAGTCAATTGTTCCATTGATTTCAGTGGATATCAGATGAGATCTTCAGTTCCTGAGGGCAGGATTATCAGCCTGGGGTATCTAAGGTGAGGGCTCGGCTCCACATAAAAGCATATGGAAAGGGGACTGGATTTTCAGAAGGGTGAGTTCAGGTATTCAGAGTCGCTGCAAATTCTGTTTACTTATTTAGGTACCAAAATCTTCATCCTCGGGTGCGTTACACACAGCCTCAGGTATGTAACTCAGGTCACCCAGTTTGAAAAATACACAGTTCAGCTCTCTGCGTCTGTCTACAGAAAACACTTGATGTAGAGCAAAGGGTAAACCTTTATCGATGGCACCATACCTGACCCACATCACCTCCATCAGAGTCCACATCTTCTTGTGCTACCACACATCCGGCTAGTGAGAGTGATGGAAGGGTGTTGTGCAAATGAAACTCAGTGAATACTATGATGATTTTCATGCAGTTACAGGAATTTTACAGTCTAACTTAGACCGTGTCATCCAAAGCACTTTGAAAAGTCCTGGAAAAGTGCCTTTGAAAAGAGACTGGTGAAGGTCTCCAAGCCCTCGTTGCTCTTCCTCATCCCACTATCATCCCAACACCCTGGTCCTTATTTTCTAGGTCATCCAGGCATGGCTTTCTCTTCTGTGAAAATGCTCAGGTCATTTGTAGTGACAACAGGAGACAGATCTTTTGGTGATGTAAATCAATGTCACTTCAAAGCTTCAATGGAGCAATACTTATTTACACCTTCAGATATCAGATCCTTATGTTTTGCTTTTATGTGTGTCAAAGTTCTTTTTTCTGAAAGGTAACATTTTGTTGCAAATTTCTATAATTAAGCCACCTCGTTTCTATGGCAATAGACACTACACAAATTAATAAAATAAATATTCCAGCACAGTTTAATTCTGGCAAAGCCGTGCTAAAAACCTTTCCGTCATTCCTCATTATGAAGGCAGCAAAACGTGCTTAACAGACTATCTTATCAAAATTAGTGAAAACGTTAAACTTCCCAAAAAAACCTTCTTTTGAAAAGTTGTTCTAAGCAAGTTTCTAAAATCTCAGAAGTATTAAATCCTCATTAATATAAGCTCAATGTATTTATGGTGTCAAAAATGTGNGAGGGGCGTCCTCAGCTGCAGCAAATGGGCAGGAAAACCTGCAGGTGAGCAGATGTCCTCTCCCAGGCATTTGAACAGGCAGTTTTAGAGACAGTATTATTTGGTGAGGTCTTCTTGTTGCTGTTTATGGACCTCCTGCCCGGCTGGCAGGGTCGAGATAAACATGGCAGCACTTGCGTGAGTTACTTGTATGTCAGGAAAGAGAAGGGGAATTTCCCTGAAGTTGTTAAGTGGTAGGATGGGGAGGACAGAGTGATTTGCTGATGGGAGGAAGGAGGAGTTATGCTATGTAGGAGTGCAGCTGGGCAGGGGACACCCTGCATGGGGTCTGGAGCGAAAGCAGCAGCCTGGGAAAATAGATACAGAAATGCTGGAGATCCAGGAAAGCCCACGGTTTCTGAGGCCACAGGTGGAAAGTGGGATGTGATGTTTTGGGGTCACCATGTAGCTTAACAGCTGGCAGGCCAAGAGGTGACCATCAGTGACTGCAGCACAGGTTGCATCCTCTTCCTCACCCCACCAAACACGGCGTGCTGGGGGGCAGTGGGGTCTCCTCCCTGCCTGGCCACCGGGGCTGAGCAGTCTCTGTTCAGAGCTACCGGCTGTGACCAGCACACAGCTTATCTCCATTTGGACTGTGAATTTCAGACGGGTCACTGCTGTGCTGGGTGGACCCTGTGGACACGTCGCTCTGCAGCAGTCCAGGTTACAGCGGTTTCGCCACTGATGGTCTGGGCAGAAAAGCTGTTCTTCCTCGCTGGCAACGTTTGCTGTCGCGCACGGGGCTCACAGCTTGCATTTCGGGGAGAAGAGGGAGCGTGTTATCTGCCTGCCTATCAGAGTAGAGGCAGCACTGTCCTACAAATGACCCGTCCTTGTGGCGTGACACATCAGCCCCAAAGCCGCTGCAAAGGACAAGACGGAACACGGATGAAGCGAGTGAGGAGACCTGTGAGCCTGAGTTGCCCAGCAGTGTTATTGCAAGGCTGTAAAGTGATGTACCGTCTCATTTACAGGTGCTTTTACCTTGACACCGGCTGTTATTAAGCTCCATTATAAGAAGAACACTTTGTGATCGTCCCGTGACTCACCGGTCTTGTGACATGCTGGCAGGCGAGAGGTCTTGGCCGCCTCTCGCGTGCTGGCGGGGCCAGAGGCGCTTGGAAGGAGCCGTTATTGCAGGGAGTGTCCGGCCTCACTCACAGCTGCCTTTCGGGCCGGCTGAGCCGGGCAGGGACGGATTCCAGAGCAGCGCCTGGTCCCTCTGGCTTGGACCCATGGAGAGACCTGTGGATGTATCAGGGCACAGCGGCAGGAGTCTGTCAAGGACCTCCAGGAGAGACCAAGTCCTTTGGTTTTGAGGACGTCGCATGATTGCTGCTTGTTGCCTTTCTTCACCCCTTTTTATTTTGGTTAGAATAAGAGGTCAGCGTGAGCCTCGCATGTGTTACTTTTAGTTAGATCATGCCAAATTTGCAGAAAACCTTATACAGGCGTGAGCTGATCTTACGAGTCGTGCTTATTGCCGTGAATGCCGTGTGGCGTATGGTAAAGCACTAGAATGGGACATATTCTCCGAGCAGCTGGATGGAGTCGTGCAAATCCTGTTACGGGGCAGCACGCAGGCCAATGAGCAAAGGTCCTGCAGAAAGAAGTCTCGATAATCACTGTTTCTTAGGGACTAATCCTAAATGCCTTTGCTCCCTGTCACTGCTTGCAGTAATAACAGCAGGTGCCCGTGCAGAAATCCTTTTCCCAGCACCTTTTTCACATCTTTGCTTTCCAAGAGGGAAGTTGAAAGACTTTCTGACAAGGATACAGAAAAAACACTATCAATTTTTTAAAAGTCTTTTTCTCTTGAATTGTCAACTGTTTGTGATTTTCTTGCAGCCGTTAAAAAATAATTTTGTCACTCTATGCACTTTCAATCTAGTAAATTGTAGGAGAAGGCAATTCCACTGGAGGCCTAGCTGGAAGGAAGGAGAGATATTTGCTTAATACATGCTTAACTGGAAATCATCTTGGCAATGTCTTAGCCTCACTGCAGTCAAGGTGGCTTTCATCACTGGAGGTATAATTTGTCTCTGCCTTTCCAATTGCTCCTTCCTCCCTTCCTCTCATCTCCCGCTGCAGTCTACCTGAGCTAATAAAACCCCAGCTCCTGCCCCAAGGTAGCGAGATGCACAGAGATGAAGAATAGCGCCCTGTGCTGATTAGCATGGTTGCAACTCTAAATGGCCCAGGCTAGTGCCTACTGGAAGGGGACTGGTGACAGCAGCACCGTACCTCCGATTGCAAGGCTGGCTGTGACCTTTATTCCCTTCAGGGCTCCTTGGAGCAGCCACCCACAGTCAATTGTTCCATTGATTTCAGTGGATATCAGATGAGATCTTCAGTTCCTGAGGGCAGGATTATCAGCCTGGGGTATCTAAGGTGAGGGCTCGGCTCCACATAAAAGCATATGGAAAGGGGACTGGATTTTCAGAAGGGTGAGTTCAGGTATTCAGAGTCGCTGCAAATTCTGTTTACTTATTTAGGTACCAAAATCTTCATCTTCGGGTGTGTTACACACAGCCTCAGGTGTGTAACTCAGGTCACCCAGTTTGAAAAATACACAATTCAGCTCTCTGTGTCTGTCTACAGAAAACACTTGATGTAGAGCAAAGGGTAAACCTTTATCGATGGCACCATACCTGACCCACATCACCTCCATCAGAGTCCACATCTTCTTGTGCTACCACACATCCGGCTAGTGAGAGTGATGGAAGGGTGTTGTGCAAATGAAACTCAGTAAATACTATGATGATTTTCATGCAGTTACAGGAATTTTACAGTCTAACTTAGACCGTGTCATCCAAAGCACTTTGAAAAGTCCTGGAAAAGTGCCTTTGAAACGAGACTGGTGAAGATCTCCAAGCCCTCGTTGCTCTTCCTCATCCCACTATCATCCCAACACCCTGGTCCTTATTTTCTAGGTCATCCAGGCATGGCTTTCTCTTCTGTGAAAATGCTCAGGTCATTTGTAGTGACAACAGGAGACAGATCTTTTGGTGATGTAAATCAATGTCACTTCAAAGCTTCAATGGAGCAATACTTATTTACACCTTCAGATATCAGATCCTTATGTTTTGCTTTTATGTGTGTCAAAGTTCTTTTTTCTGAAAGGTAACATTTTGTTGCAAATTTCTATAATTAAGCCACCTCGTTTCTATGGCAATAGACACTACACAAATTAATAAAATAAATATTCCAGCACAGTTTAATTCTGGCAAAGCCGTGCTAAAAACCTTTCCGTCATTCCTCATTATGAAGGCAGCAAAACGTGCTTAACAGACTATCTTATCAAAATTAGTGAAAACGTTAAACTTCCCAAAAAAACCTTCTTTTGAAAAGTTGTTCTAAGCAAGTTTCTAAAATCTCAGAAGTATTAAATCCTCATTAATATAAGCTCAATGTATTTATGGTGTCAAAAATGTGTTTTATAAAAGCCAAAAGCAGAGTTGCACAAGTTGCCTCATTATCAATAATCTAGCATCGTCCCTTTTATGTGTCATTTCTTTACACAATATACTATCATTTATGACTTTTAGCAAATACATCATGGCAAAGGATTACTCTCATCAGAGGCAGTCTTTGAAAAGGATATGCTAATTTCTAGAGAGCAAGAAAACATCAAAACAGTGCCAGCAAATAGCCAAGGGACTTTCATGTCTTAATATCCTTCAGAAGTGCTTTATCTCCTAGTGCAACGTGTATCATAGTATAAACAGGAAATGAAACAGCCAAGGCATCAAAGAACCACCAGTGCATGGCTGTAATTTTAGATCAGGTTTAATAAAGGTTATCTGCAGCAGGCTAATCAAACAAAAGGGTGTATGTTTTAAAGCGCCATTTGATAATTTTCATTTAAGGCTCCCGATCAAAGAGATCCTAACAATGTCTTACTGACTCCAGATAGATCCCTTTGCCTCACTTTTCAAAGTAGCTTCGTTTATTGCTGGTAAAACTGGTTTTGATGTTCTAATTTTTTAGGTGGAGGAGAGATCAGAAACTGCTCTGGTTTCCTGTGCACCTTAATTTGAAAAGCAATAGAAAGAGAGCTGAGAAGGAAATGAGCGAATGCAGCAAAGGGTCAGGAAGATCTCAGGGTCACTTCTGCAAGCTCTCGGTGGACCACGACGCCGAGGCAGGGGCTCCCACCCCAAACACGGTCCAGGGAGGGGAGACAAACCTGGCCAAGGTCGGGCCAGGCCACCGACTGGTTAATGTGAAGGCAAAACACCCTGGAAGTGAGAGACAGAGGGGGAAAAAAAATAGTAGCATGATCTTGGCTTGTTGCCGAGGCAAGGCAGAAGAAGCCAGACCGGCTCTTTTCGTGACACTTCTCATCCTTGGCCACCAGGAGTAGCTCTGCTGGCACCATCCACAGGCGACCGAGAAAGAGAGAAAATTGCAATTTGACTGTGCTCCCCTAGCACAAAACCTGCAGGGCTTCCCCCCCTTGTTTTGTGACTGATTCCTTGATTGCACTTTCTGATTCAAGTTCTTGAAAAAAATGTCGATTTGATGATTTCTGGAATTGGAGTAATCCAAATAGGAGAGACTGAGAGGAGCTCCCCTCCCACAGCAAGGGAGAACGCTTGTTTGGGATGCCAGTGTAGTCTTCTGTACATCTGGTTTATTAACTCTTCTGCTTGGGGAGCAAAGAGGGAGCTGAGAAATTTCTCCAAATAAGACCTTTATCAAAATTGTTATGTTTCTGGCAAGACTGATATATCCGAGCAACTAAACATAGTTCAAATATTTTGTCAAAGCTTTCTGCCCCGCTCAAGCCCGGGGACGTTTCACACAAAGAAGATGCTCCCCATTAAACATGAACATTTGAAAATTCAGACATAAATATCTCTTGCTGAGGATGGCACGGTGGGACAGCTCGTGGAATCGGCAGAAAAAAGCCTCCGACCGTCCCAGCTGTCGGGTCCGGGCAGGTCTGACTGTTTGGAGGAGAGATCTCAAGCTCTTTGGGACCAGCCTTGCCCCGGCTGCGTGCGGAGGAAGGGGCTGGCAGGGCAGCGGCAGCCGCCCAAGCAGCGTTGACAGAGGGTTTGTGACTCGTATGTTTGTAAAGCTTGTTGTTATTTTTCATGTCCAGAAATCCAAAGCACCGCAGGGGGTAGTTCCAAAGAAAAATCCAAATAAATAAAAAATTCACCCTTGGGTGCACTTAATATAGTTGGTAAGAAATGTGCTGACTCCCAAATGTTCTCCTTCCCACACACTTCACGAAATGCTGGTTTTGTACATATACATGTGTATATATTTCCTGCTGATGCTCTCTTAAATATTTCAAAGTATTCTTATGAACCAATATACTTTTATCGTGGTATTTGTAAGAGCACAAGACCTTGGTTGTACCCATACAGCCTTGGTTTGCTTCTTTTTCTTTTCAAGTAAATTTTAAATTACCAAAGAAGTGCTGATAGTCACAAAAATCTAGTTATTGGCCATGAAAACTCAACCATAAGTAATATCCCCCAAACCAGCCCCATGAAATATTCATGCTTCAGGAACGCTGTTTCACGAAGGGCGGTCGCTTCCGACAGTAAATGCTTCAGGAGAAGCGAAATGGTGATTCCTCTGTTTTGAGAAGTGAGAATGCTGCCAAACTGCTTGGCGGAATAACCTGCTAAAAAACAAAAAAAAAAACCCCAAAACAGGACTAGCTGATTAAAATAGCCACGCCAAGCGTTAGGGTCCCGTCACGAGCGCTGGAGAGAGCGGTGCCAAGCAGCGTCCCTTCGGCCAGCCTCCGTATCGACCGTCAGCGTATCTGCAGCTGCCCTGGATCCCTCCCTGCGCTGGATTACCGGCTCCAGTGCAGACGCCGATCAATAGCCACTGAAGGCTGGTAATGACCAAATGTCAGAGACTTTTCAGCAGCTTTTTTGAACTAATATTGGTACTTCCTAATCCCGTTATCAAAGGATACCATGAAAAAGTCCATGACGGTGGGTACGAGTTGCCAATCTTTTGCAGATTCATATACTCGAAGCCAGAAGAAACCATTCAATAATCTTTTTTTCTGCTGACCTTTATTTCATGGGCCATTAGATTTCATCCGTATCAAGTCCAATAACTGGTGTCTGACTGAGGTACAACTTGTGCTTGGCAAAAGCGTATCTTCAAAGGAGGAAACCGGTCTCGATTGAAGACATCGGAGCTGGACACTTCACCACCCCTTGGCAGTTTAACTCGGTGGTTATGACAGTTTATTTCTGGGCACTTTTCTGCCCAAGGAAGTTAACTCAGGGCGAGGGAATGTGTGCGAGCAAAGACAACAATCTCTTTCTACTTAACCATCTGCAGACACAAACATAGGCACAACAGTCATTCAGAAATAGTCTACAATGACTGCTATGTCTACAGCCTTTATTTTGAATTTGTCTGCCTGGGGTTTCATCTATTAGTCCTTTTCAGTGTGTTCCCCTCCTAACCAGAGAGCTGTATATTTTACGCTGACATGCTTTCTTCACGCCTCATCCCCATTTTCTACTTAGGAACAGTCCCCAGGGCTGGGGCATGGCGGTTTCTCATGTCACCTCCAAATGTTTATTGTCCCTTATGAATTGGCCAAACCGGAGAGCGGGCAAAGCTTCGGCCCAGCTGTATTCAGAGCGACTGAGACATTTCTTCAGGTTCACACCTCGCTTGCGTACCAACCCCGACTGGCTGAGCTTGGAGGGGCAAAGCACACACCGTGTCACGCGTGCACGTGTCTGGCACGGGGCCCTCTGCAAAATTACTCGCCGGTGTCACGGTGTGCAGGGCTGGGGCTTCCACCGTGCCTGGGAATGTCATTTAACGAGGGGTGCGGAGCCGTGCCGGCGTGCGTGCCGGGTGCTCAGGACCTGCACGTCCAACGCGGGGTGTGGGCCGTAGCGAATGGCTTTGCTCGGGGTTCGTCCGTGACCTCTAAACTTTGGGAAAATGTGGACGCTAGCTGGCAGGTGGCAAATAAAATATACATGGTGCAAAACATGCCTGAGCTCAGCAAATAGTGTGCCTAAGTCCTAAAATTACCCAAGACAGTCTCCATAATCTTTATGGGAGAAAATTAAGTCTTCAAAGCAAGAAGGAATTTAAACTATCCCTGGTTCAAAGAAAATTGCCACATGCCGACAAACATTAAGAATGATAATATTTTGCTAAAGCCCCAGTAAATCGTGTGGTTTCTCTGCATTTCCTTTCCCATTGCCGTTCATTGCTCATACATCCACATTCACACTGGGAGGTGAAGGAGGAAAAACTCCCTATTGAAAAGAGAAGAAAAAAATCATTTTAATTTGATACAATGCCCTGGGATATGGTTTTGACTCAGTAACACTGCTTCCTGTGCAGGCTGCTTCTTCCAAGCACCTCTGGAGCATTTGCTGAGTACCAGAACATCCCAACCTAAACAGAAGCTGTCAAACATCTTATCAATCTGTCATATTAACAACTGCAATTAAAAGCATTAAGCAAATGCACTAAGAGCCTCTCTGGGAGGGTGCTAGAACCTGCATTTGCCTCTGTGTTAAAGTAATTGCCTCAATTACAGTTCTAGGTCATTAAATGTCTGTATGTACTCAGGGAACATGAAGGAAAATGAGAAGGACCTAAGAAATGAATTTTTGTGACACGTTCTTGAAGCATGACAGCATATTTCAATGCTCCCTCGGCAGCAAAGGAGGTGGAGAGGAACGCAGAGGTGATGAGAAAGGAGCTCATGGTGCTGGGGGGGGAAGGGGGTGAATGCAGCTCTTTCACACATGTCAGGGTCCAAAATTAAACTTTCCCCCCTCCCACTCCGGAACTTTTTTCCCCCAAGCAGCTTCAGGATGAAGCAAGTTTCTGGATGGCTTTATGAAGCAGGACAGCAAGGAAAGACCCCTCTGTCTCAAGACACCAACATCCCACAACTCCAGCCACTTGTCCACCATTAGCAGCTTTGGGGCTTAGGCGCTTCTGGAAGCAGATTTTTACATTTATTTATTAATTGACAAGTGGAAAAGTCTAAAGCAGAACACATGATGCAAACTTCCCCTCCACGCATCTTTTCCAGGAGGCTGGAGCTGACTCCCCATTCACAGCTTGATCACATATGTGTCAGAGGGATCCAGACTTGAAAACTTGAGGTTGGAGCAGCAGCAGTATGAGAGTGGTGTCTGCCTCCATGTCCCAAGAAAGGGTCTGAGTCCAGCAGCGAGGAAGGACCTGCCTCCATGCAAACTCTTCTTCATCCCAGTTACTTACCAGATGAAACCTTACTGCTTAGAATCATGGAATCATAGAACCATAGAATGGTTTGGGTTGGAACGGACCTTGAAGATCGAGTTCCAACCCCCCTGCCCTGGGCAGGGACACCTCCCACCAGCCCAGGTTGCTCCAAGCCCCGTCCAACCTGGCCTTGAACACCTCCAGGGATGGGGCAGCCACAGCTTCTCGGGGCAACCTGCGCCAGGGAGCCCTCACAGGGAAGAATTTCTTCCTAATATCTCATCTAAATCTCCCTCTTCCAGTTTGAAGCCGTACCCCCTCATTCTATCACTCCATGCCCTTGTAAAAAGTCCCTCCCCAGCTCTCCTGGAGCCCCTTTAGGGACTGGAAGGGGCTCTAAGGTCTCCCCAGAGCCTTCTCTTCTATGGGCTGAACAACCCCAACTCTCAGCCTAGGAGTCTTGTGGTCTCTGAGCTGTTCCAAAGTTCTGGGTAAATCCGAGTCTGGATTTTAATTCAGAACCAAACTCCAGTTTAGTTCTGCCTAAACAGCTACAGAGACTGGTGTCTGCATGCAACAACTGACAACAGTCACTGGTTATCATAAGGTTAACATGCAGTTGTAAAAGTAACGGTAATTGAGTAATAAGGACAGAAGAGCTGAGACCGATCCAGCAATGCCTCACTTACATCGCTGCATACAGAGACAGTAAATCAGGAGAGTCAGTTCCCATTACGCAGTTTTGCCCTGAAGGAGATTAGCTACTTTGGCAGCGCAGATGACATTAAACAGATGAAGAACAAAAATGGCTCAAATATGATTATAATACATATGCGTAGCTGTCTCAGCCCCCTTTCAACTTGCACCATATGAAAATAACCTCAACAAAACAAAGAGACTTTTAGGGCCGAGCTTAATTGCAAAAAAGCTCTAAATAAAATAATCGCAAGGCCCCAAATATTGTTAGTGTGAGCCAGCAGCTTGCTCCAAGCTTTGCAGAACAGAGAGTTTGCTCTACCCGCGCAAACCTTGCCGTAAAATAGACAAATCATAACTATCTGCTGGAGAAAACCTATAGTTGTTTTTTAATATACACCAGGTTGGTTATTATCCATGCACCAAAACTTCTGTCCCTGGTGAGAGTGAAGTCAAGCCCTGGATCATCCATTGACTGCTCAGCATCAGGGAAAGGGGGTCACATCTAGACTCACCATTAGACCCCCACCACCACTATTATTCTTTGCTGAACAAACCCCCTGATCTGACCATGTCCTTTAAACTTAGCGAAGAATTGAAGGTGGAGCTGAGCTGTATCGCTCCGTCACAGCCCTGTCCAGAAATCTCGGGATTAGATTGTGCGGGGCTGCGTTGAATCTTCATCACAAAGCTCAAAGCCCACTTGAAGACCGCTGTGCTTTTTTTCCACTCGTGTGTGAAAAGAGCAGAGGCCTTCAGAGAAGATTTGTGGCCCTCGCGACCACCTCGTGTGCGATTTACCGTTCCCCCGGTGCGAACGCGAAGCTGGGTGAGACTCAGAAGTTCTGACAGAGTTTTGCTTTCAAAGTTGGGTTTGTTTAAGTGACTCAAAGGGGTGCTGAGCTGCCTGGACCGAAGCCAAAGAAAATGTTGATGCAAATCCTGCAAAGTAAACCTACCCCCTCCCGGAGTCACGTGCCGTTTAATTGTTTTCTATTTTATTTCATGCAACGTCCCCAATCTATCAGTGTGACAAGCCACATGGTTCATGTGGCAGCACGGAAGTATTTCTGATGTTCTTTCCACAAGGCTGGAAAAATCTACCATCTTCTGGCTCTCCCCTGCCAAGTGCCTCATGCCTCACTTTTTAAGGAGCCGTATAACAAAGTTTAGAAAAGGAATCAGCTTTGAGACCAGATGTCCCCAAATACAAGGGTAGTTCATGTTCACTACTCCATATGACTCTCAAACTAGTTCCTGAGGTTTGACTTGGGCATCCTCTTAACTTCCCGTCCCTTGGTCCAAGACAGCTTTAGCTCATTACAGCATCTCTCCATCCAGGCTATTGCCTTAAATCCGCTCTTCTTCCCACAACTTCCTTAGAAAGACGTGGGAGCAATAGCGCTAATCAGTGAGTCTTGTCCCCTCTGGTTTTTTAATACCAAAATCTGGTTTCCCATCACTCGCTAATTGATTCCTTAGCACTAAAATGTCAAGCTGTGATGGTTGTCCGTAGGAATCTGAAGCTACAAACTTTCCAGTGCTAACGAGAAAGACAATGATCTAATACCAGGTGACGTGGAGGCCAACATCACGTAACTGAAGAGCTGCCTGAGAGTCGCCGCCGCAGCATCTCCCCTCCTACTGAAGAGCATCTTCTGGAAGCAGCTCGGTTTCTGGCTGTGACAGCATTCGTGGCATTCCGGGATGAAATTCCTCTCCCCTGACGAGGGGCGAGGATCGTGTTTGCAGGCTGCTTCCTTCCAGCACTTTTAGCCAGGAATGGTCTCTAGGATTAAGCTGGCATTAGGTCTCCTAGTCAAACTTTTGGGATGTTATACCATTACATGGTGAAAGGGAGGTGGGGAACACAGGAAGGCCATTAAAGGTGGGAGAAAAGTGCTCTGGGAAGCGATGAAATGGGCTTCAGTCTTCATCAAAGCTGCTTATCAGAAAATGGAAGAGCAGCATAGCACAAGGACAACTGCTCTTCCCACCCCGCTCCAGCACAGAGGAGGTGGCAGGGCAAAACCTGTTTTCCTACAAACCTTTTAACACTGATCAACCCCTTCTGACTCGGGGCAGCCAGGTTTTTATGCCAGCACTTCGGGAGGAGGAGGGGGCAGAAATGCTTCTCTCAGCTCCATGTGGGTTCGTTAATTAAGGTAGATGTTCCCAGCTGGGCAGGGAAGGAGTGCTGCTGGGGCTGCCTTGGGACTCCTGGCAGGGAAACTCCTCTGGCACCTGAAATAGCTGGTCTTGCAGCTCTGCGGGGACTTTTGGAAGGTAAGATCCTAACGTTGTGCTTTTCTTTAATGAACTTTGGTGCTCCAAGGTGGAGAGTGAGTTCTGCTCTTGATGTAATCATTAACTGTTTGGTTTTGCGGGCACAGGGAGCTTGTTGCTTTCCTGGGTGTTGCACAAGCTGGGGCTGATGGCTGCTGCTCCTTTTTGTTTCCAGTGGGAGTTGATGCAAATAAATCCTGCTGGTTTGATCCACGTGGGTGACAGCCGCCCTGGAGGTTTGAAATAATGCTAAGAACAAACTTCATTAAACCTGCTGCATGTCATGTGGCTTTCATGCGAAAATAAAAACCATTGCCAGTGTCCACAGTTTGATCTGTACGCTTAGGAAGCTCAGGAGGCCCTATGGCGAACCCAGGCTGGACTGGGGCTTTGCTTGGTTTTGGGATGCGTTGTCAGTCTTTTTTTCTTGCGTGAGGGTTGCGTGCATAAGTATGCATTTTGCTACTAAAGCGCCAGCCCTTTTGAAGTTTGCACTGTAGCTGATTAATTCAAGATTTTTTTAGGACCTACTTGCAATGGGCTTGATAGGGCGCAGGAGGAGCAGCCTGGGAACCACCTACAGGGCTTCGTCTTCCCCGAGTTCGTTCAGAGACACTGGCTGCGTAACAGTCAGCGAAATGGGCTGTGTTATCTGGGTGTGAGCCATCAAGATACGTTTCAAGAGCTGCAAAGAAGCTAGCAGCGAGATTGGGGTCCAGGGCCTTGGACAGAAGAGATTAAAATGGGTTTGCGTGTTCGGCACATCAAGGACCTGTTTTGTTTTAATTGAATTTGCTCCTAAATTTTTCTACCAGTGGTATATGAGCCATGAAACACACCTGTGGGCTGTGTGAATCAGCTGAGGAGGGATGAAATGCATTTTGCCAACCAGGATCCTCTTTAGCGTACGTGCTTGTTTTGGCTCCCGAGAAGAGCTCCGGGTTATGACAACAGAGAAGGGGCATTTCGGAGCCATTAATGACATCTGCAGCCTCACAGGAATGTGTCAGATAGTTAATTATTGTGCGGAACCGTAATTCTATCATGCCAGAACACAAGTAGTTTGTTTGGGTACTCTTTCTTTCCCCCCCCAACCCCCGGCCCCTTTGCTGAAGATAAAGGAGTTAAGTTTAATCATTAAATCTCCATCTTGATCCATGTAGGTCACGCACTGAACCAAAGTCAGATAGCGGAGCATTTAGCAACCTTATCTCCTTTACAATAAAGAGCAAGCAGGAAGCTGACTCTGTTGTCTGTTCTATTTTTTAATATACGTTTATTTAAAGAAAAGCCATCTCAAAAAATGGGGGGGGGGGGGG
>VUYV01000118.1:1272130-1311274 GCA_008711295.1 Anarhynchus alexandrinus | reverse complement strand
GGGGGGGGGGGGGGGGAATATTCCAAACAGCAGCTTCTGAAAACAGGATGAAATCAGATAAAGAAATTACTGTAAAAATATTGCCTCATCTCTAAAGCTCAGAACTTTTTTTTCTTTTGCTCTTTTTTATCTTTGAGAAAGATAATGAAAGAGGAAGCTTGAAACCACATTTCCATTGATGTTTGAATACACAACTGCTGGATTTAAGAACTGGAGGAGATCAAAGAGAATGGTTTTCATTCCGATAAAATTATAGCAGTTCTGGTATAGGGTGATGGGCTCATTTATGAACTCTACGACACAAATAGTTGTTAAGGCACCTTTTTTTTTTTCCCCTTTCCTTCGCTAAGAACTAAATGAAAAATGCCTGGAATTCCTAAGGATTAATTAGGAGTGTGGCTAATAATGTTATAATAGATACATACTAAGAGCGTACGTCTCTTTAGAATGTTCTCTGGGAGCACAAAACATCTGTACAATCCAAAGGGAATAGGAGTGCCTGTTCCTTGCTACTGTGTATTACAGTTCGCATGACAGGAAAACTTACCAGCATTAGGTTACTCAAGTATGTATCACGCTATGGTGATTTAATTTTTTATTAACACTTAATCTGACATTCATTACTACGTAGAAGCTGCACGTTAAAGCCGTTCATGTATGCAGAGCTAACACAATTATTTATCACATGCTATATTATGTTTTTAAAGTGCAATAAAAGTCATCGGGAAGGGTCTATATGAAATGCAGAAGCGATACATCTGTGATGGAACAGGAGATCTAAGGCTGCGGTCCTGTAGCGTATCCGTGAAGACTTCCTGTGCCTGTGGAAAGATCTGTTGACCTGGGAAGGCCGTGCTTTAGTTGTTGGGAGATGTTTTTCTTTTTTNTTTTTGAGAGCTGAGGATTATAGCAGGGCTTGTGTCAGCTGCAGCGTGGTAACCTCACATTTGCATGCCCTGAGGATGTGAATGTGCTTTAACGCAGTTCATGCAGAAATGAATTTGTCTGTGCCGGTCATACAGCCTAGCTTGGCATGGAATCCAGTTTGGTGGATATTTATCCACTTTTTCTTACACTTCAAAATTTGAAGTTTCACAAAAATCACATTCCATGTTGGTCACAGTGTAGTAGGAAGAATATGAACTTTCAGAACTATTTTTTTTCTGTTTTGTTTGGGAGCGGTTTGTTTGTTTAAATTTTGGGCTTGGGGGGGTGGGCTTTTTTGGTTTTGTAATTTTGAAAAGAAGTTGTACTACCTGTTGGCACCTGTTGTTGTTGGTTGTCCCTGCCCATGGCAGGGGGGTTGGAACGAGATGATCTTTAAGGGCCCCTCCAACCTAAACCATTCTATGATACCTCCAGCGCAGACAAAGAATGGGGACAAGGTGCTGGGGGGTGTCTTTTGCTGCAGGTCACCCATTTGCATGGAAACCCAGGTCTGTAAGGGTCAGTGTTTGCAGAGCTGAGCTGGCAATGGGGAGGGAACCTCTTACCCCGTGAGGCTGAGTGATAAGAACAGTTGTGCGCTGTTAATGATGATAACGCACAGGGAGATGATGCTTTGCACTTGAGGAATATCCCAGCTCCGGAGCTGATGGCCAAGTGCATGACTGGCAGAGCTCTCACCTCAGCTTTGGTTTTAAACCACGTTCTCTTTGAAAGAGGGGACCACTTCTCTCCTATCAGACCCAGCCAAGGGGGTTGATTTACGCATCTCGGACACAATGGCCTGGGGGTCTGTAATGGTGTAAGGAGGAATTTGCAGCAGGACACTTTATGCTTTAGCGATGTCAACGTGGTGTTTGCTCCTGGTGCAACCTGCCTGCGCTACCTCTGTAGGGTAGGCACAGCCAGCTCCTACACGATTGCTTGTGAAAGGCTTTTTTTCTGTATTTTTTTGAAGCAGACGGATTTGTCCTCCGTTGTTGACCAGCTGTTGGGCTTGGTGGCCATGAGCCCGATCCAGTCTGTCGACTGAGCCCCATCTCCCCTCCTTTCTCCGTTAGTCTTTTTATTAAAACCTTGAGCAGAGTGCGGTTCTTGTGGTCTCGCTTCTGCCTTATCAGATGTGGCTTGTACCTCAAAGCAGCCCAGAAATGGGTAAGCTCTTACCCTGAATTATTTTATTTAGTTCCTTTGCTGGCGAAGCGCCCCGCGTGACGGCACGCTGCGCTGCCCAATAGAAAGGAAGATGTTGCTTCAACTTAAAAATAGCTTGTGTTCAGGGTGGGCATAGAGGACAGCTTTTGCAATTAAAATGGTGATTATCAAAGTCACGCCTAATAAAGTCATCTGTGACTTGCTGAACTCAAGTTAATTACCATGAAATCCATGGTTAATAACAGGATGGTCATTAGTGTAACGGGTGAGGTGCCGAAGGTAGCCAGTGGAAGGCAACAAATAGTATCATACATTAGTGTTTGACAGTTTAAACTGTCACTTGAAAATTTTATCCCCATGGTGACTGTTTGAAGTTTGTATTTTACTTTTTAAATGCCTTTCCAGAGCTTCTTGCTAGCTTTAACTTTCCAGTGAGACTTGTCTTCTATTTGGAGCTGAGCGCTGAGATTGCTTAATGATGCTTGAACCCATACGTGTGTTTCTCACGTCCAGTTTTGGAGCCATCTGAAAATTAGCAAAGCATCACCAGGTCTCCATCCTGCTCACTAGGAACTGAAGGGAAGAATGGAATTGGGGACAGAGCAGTAAATTGAGGAAAATGCACACTGAAAGAGCAGTCAGTGTGAAAATCAATAGGGAGAGGTTCAGATGTGCTCACAGAGCTCCTCCCAGGCGCTCGTGCGCTGTCTGTCTTTGCCATGAAACGCTCCAGGAGTTGGTAGGGAAAATGCACAAATTCACTTTGCAAATGTAGGATGAAATGTAGAATGTGTTTGCAGCCTTCAGGGAAGTAAGGTCCTGAAACGCCTTCCCTAATGGAGCCAGTCAGGAGAAATACAGCCTGGTTTAAAACCGGAGCTTGTGAAAAGGCTGGATGGATGTGGTACCGGTGGTGAGATGGGATCTAGACCTGTTCTCCAGCTGAGTGACACTGCTGCTAATGGTGGTAACGGAGTAGCAAATGCACTTGCTGGACTTGAACTTTGAACGTTTCTGCCTTAAAAGTGATGGGGCTGTTAGAGAACACAACGCTGCAAAACAGCTTTAAATTCCACTTGAAAAGATGATTTGTTTATGACTTCTCAGAAAGTGTCAGTCTAGCACAGGAATGCAAACCACTTCATAAATATTGTAGCAACGCTCGGCAATAAACCTGCAGCACGTAACAGTAACTAGTGTACCTCAGATATTTCTAATTACCTGTTATCCCCAATCACCAGGGACGTGCTTGCCTGGTGCGGAGATGCAGGGGTTTCCCAAATCTTCTGTGCTGCTGGCCCAGATCTTGCTTAAATCACATGAGATGGACTGAGAAATTAAGAAAGAAAACACCAGTGTCCAAGAGACATGGGAAAACTCTTGTTGATGCTTCTCCTAAAAGGCCAGCGAGGGCTTAGGTGGCTCTAAGGGTTTTGCTGTCACTCGAGGACGGTGGGAAGCATTGAACAGAGGGTGCTGGGGCAGAGTAAGGGTTCAGCAGGGGAAACCTGAGGTTTCTGGACCCAGGAAACAAATTGAACTCCTTCAGGCTTTTTACAAAGCAACCCTTTTTGTATGGCAATGGTTTCCTGAGTGCTTTGGTGCGGCAGTGGTCCTGCTGCTCCTCCGTCAACAGCTTGCTCCGTTTGGCTTTGCTGTGTAGCATCCTTAGTGGCTCACGGTGGGCACTTGGCTTGGAGAGGGGGGGGAAGCACGAGGGGTGCCCGGACACAGGGATGCACCTATTCCTGTGCTCGTTTTCATCAGTCTCTAACTGCTTGTGCAGTGTTTTGGGTTTTACCTCTAATCCTAGTTGTAGGCAGCACTGGATCGGCCGGGAACGGGCAGTTCCTTGGTGCCGATGCCGCTCGTGTTGGCTCTGGCCCTGCGGGCACGCGGTGTGATGCTCGCCGGGGAGCACAGAGCGAGTCCCTCGCGCCGCGGGTGAGCTCAGCAGCGTCGAAGCCGCGTCAGTTTGGGAGCAGACGGCTCAGGATGTGCAACAAAATGGAGAGTGCTCCGCGGCGGTGTCCTGGGCTTGCCCGGGGCAGGCGGCTGAGCTTTGGCTGACGGTGGGATGCACCACTGCTGGCTTAACAGTTCCAAAAAAGTGCGCTCACGCCCACAGACTTCAGCTGCAAAGCCTCTCTTTCTCGGCAACGATGTCCTTTGAGAGAGGAATGCAATACTGGGTGCAGTGCATGCAATATTCCCACCTATGTATAAATATGGCGTTTTGCACCTACAACAACATTTCTCATCCTGCGGCGTCCCAGCCACTCTTGCCACGGATCCGGCTGTTGAGGAACGGGGTTGCTGCAGGTACCGGTGGGTCTGATAGCTGCTGCGTGGCGATGGCCGCAGACGGCTCCTGTCACCTACGGGTGTTTCAGCTCCCTTTTCCACTGGCCTCTCGTGAAACTGTTTTAAACTAAACCCAGTGTTTTCTGCTACCTGAAGAATGTAGAGCAGCATTTCTGGAAACACTGAGGAAAAATACAGCACTTGTTAAGGTTATTTCGATCATTCAGAAATTACTGACTTAGATAAATACATAACAGTGAATAATATAATATCTATTTGTTCCAGCTCAAAATGATCTATAGCTTTTCCTTTGCACTGGGAATAAAGTTTAATCTATTCATACGCTTCAAAAAAAGCCCCATTGGGGCCATTAAGCAGTCATTAATTATTTTTGTCGTAGGTGGCTGGGATGTCATTGTAATGAAATATGCATCGCCTTGTACTTGCAAAGAGTCATGGGCTTGTGTTTATCACGTAGGCAGCACAGGTTTGCTCAGGGAGAGTGGCAGGTATGCTGTTGTCTCTCAGAAAACGTAACGCTTCTTTTGCTTTTGGGTTGTGTTCATACATATTAACACAGTTAACTTCCCCTGGGAAGAGCTACCTGACGCGTCGGGAGGAGGAGGAGGGCAGCGGTACCCCACAGATCAGAGTGCCGTGGAGTGAGGCACAGCAGGCGTCTCCAAAAACCCATTGCAAGGGAAGGAGCGAACCCGTACAAACCCAATGGCGTGCGTGCGCGCAGCCCCGCGTTGCCCCCCGGCTCATCCTGCGTCGGACTGTCCCCCGCCGTGATGCTCGGTGCAGACCGAGGCACCGGTGCCAGCGCAGCCGCTCTGCCCCGCGGCCCGGCGGTGGTGCCGGTGCTCCCCGTGGGCGCTCGGTCGCGTGGGGTGTGGGTACAGCACGGCCCCCAGGCAAGGCTTGTTGGGTCACCTCTTCACAGGGGTTCAGCCTCCAGCACGGTCCCCAGTCCAGGGCTTGTCCCATCTCACAGCTTCCCTCGCCGCCTTAGACCCAGGCTGAGCACCTTGCTGCTTTCACCATCGTGCTCCTCCTTGATCGTAAGCGCTTCTCCTCTCGCTGTCACGTCACGGGAGTGCTGCATTTCATTCATTTCCAAGGTCTTTGAAGGGGCTTTGGAGGAAGGAGAGACCCAGTGTCTTCTGCATGAGCTGTTGGTGCCCTCCAGCACGGGCTCCACTGAAGCCAAGCGCAGACCTCCTCTCACACAGGCGCTGCCACCACTGCTCAGTCCCACGTCACCCACCAGGAACCATCCCGGGGGGCGAGATCGGGCGCCCAGCTCCCCTTGGTGCTCTCCCTCCGCAGGCTCCGATCGAGTCCCTCGGGGGAAACAGATGCACAGACCGTGCTGGTGCTGGAGGAGGAGGAGGAGCGCAGCCAAGTCCCTGTGATCTCCTGTTGTTATAGCTTCATCTTGAAGCGCTTATAGCGCTCTCTTAGAAGTGCGTTTTCCATATAGATTGTCCACCTGAGGATACGGGATCCCTTTGTAGGCATTAGTTAGTTTAATTAAGTTTCGCCGTACTTCTTTGAGGCAGGGAAATTATGTTCCCTGGGTTTTTACACCTATGTAAACTGAGGCACAGAGAGGTTACGCATCTGCGGGAAAGTCCAGAGGCAGTTTGCAGGAGATCTGGTTCGGGGGGTAGTATTTCCTCGGGAAAGAAGAAAGAGAAGTCCTGAAAATCAGGAGGGAAAAATCCAAAGCCAGAAAAGCCTCAGAAAAGGGAAAATAATTTTTTTCGGAAAGCTACACATTGAAGCAATTTTAAATAAAGCACTTGGAAACAAAGCGCAGCAGTTAGCTTAAAATTAAAATCTTCTGGTGGGGAATGGGTTCTGCTTCAAACACCATAGTCTTAAATGCAGGTCAGCCCTAGGTTTAAGAAGGACCAGGAGGATTTTCAGCGCAAAATTAGAATTGCCAAAGGGGCGAACGGCATAAGCAAGGAGAGAGAGGGGAAAGGCTGCTGGGGGAGAGGCCGGCGGGGAGCAGGTCTGAGCTGGGGCCGTAGAGGCGTACGGCTTGTGAGAATCCCTCGGCCTGCCTTAGAAAACGAGTTTTGTTTAGCTAAGCCCCAACTCAAACACACTTGAAAATTCAGAGTTTTACCAGCCTGGTATCGAGCCGTGAACAAGTCGCTATTGTTGGAGGGAAGAATGCGGCCCCTGTCCCCCGCGTTTCGGGGGAGCCGGGGAGCGAGCCTGGCTCCTCGGGGCGAGGCAGCCGCGGCGTAGCCTTGGAGTGCAGCTGCATACATTAAAAAACACCAACATTTGTCCATACAATAAGCGATGTCAACCCTTTGTCTTGCCCTGCCCGCTCTTCTTCTCCCCAGGGACCGATCCTGCCCTGCTGAGCAACCCCCCCAAACGGAGGGGAACGGCCGCTCGCCGGCGGCCGGCACGTCTCGGTGCTCAGCGGAGGCATGGGCACGCTCCGGGATGGGAACCGGCCATGCTGGGGATGGGCGAGCGGCTCTTCCCTGCTGAGGAGTTGGGAAATTGTGGCTACACCCGAGGTCTGCGCTCCCTCCCCGCGGTGCCGAGGTCTCATCCAGCACCCGCCGGAGCAAGGCTGGGTCGTGGCAGCTCGGGAAGTGCCTCTTCCTGCACGAGACGCGAGAAAGGAAAATGAAGAGATGAAAGGGTTGGTGAGCTCAGGCGGTGTGAAATAGCCCCGGGGGACGGGGAAGGACGGGTGGGAGATGTCGGCAGCCAAGCCTGGCTCGCTCTGCCCTTCGCCGTCGCTCCCCGCCGAGCAGGACGCTGCACGCCGAGGCACTGGTGAGCGCTCGCCAAGGTGCCAGCGGGCTCCCGACTGGTTCTCACTCATTTACCCTGCTTGGGCATCGCTACAAAAATCCCCAAACAGGCAGGAACGGGCCTGTTTCCAAGGGGAAGCGCAGTAGGCTCAGCTGGCAGTCGGGCTTTTGGAGGTGCTTGAGGGTTCTCTCATACACACATCGCTCCCATCAGCTTCCATTTGGGCCACCACTGAGACCTGAGGTAGGAAAGTGGTGTGCACCTGCCTCGTGGTGGTATGGATCAGCAGTATTGCTTTGATATGGGACAAATCTTGGCTGATTCTCCAGTTGCTGACACTTTCCAGACCATATTAACAATTTGGATGACCTGAAAGTGCAACTCTGTCACAGGAAAATGTCTTCATCTAGAGCAGATCTGTCACTACAACGGTGGTGATGTGCTTCCACCGTGGTAGTAATTTAAGGTGATATCTAAAGATGGTGTCAGTAGTGCTGTTGTTAGATGCTCATCTGATCACAACTGTTAGTTACTACCATGGCGTCTGGCCATCTGTGCTTGGCTTTTAACCATCTGTGCTGGTCCCATCTTTCTCTCCGTGATGCCCCTCTCCAGAGCTGGGGAGATGCTGTTTTCATGGCCTCCTCCTTTCAGCAACGAGGAGGACAAGGGCTGGAAGCGTAGTGCTTCCCCGGCTCCATGGCCACCTCTCGCCCTCCAGCAATGTGCTGGAAGAGCAAAGAGATATCTGTGGGGTCTGTGGGGTACAAGCAGGACACAAAGGAGGCAGGAGAGAGGAAAGGATCCAACCTTCCCTAGCTGGTCTACTCTAAGTTACCCAAGAGCAGGCTCCATCCACCAGGATGACGGGACCAGCCGGAGTCTGGCAAAGAGGGGTCTCCAGTCCCATATGTGGTGCCACAAGCCCACTGACCCTTATCCGAAGGCTGTGATTCCGGCTATCACTGTGCAATCGGGAGCAATAGAGCTGCAAATGATGTTGGTCATCACTTTGCAGAGCAGGGGGTTTATCTGTGGGCAATTCATGTCCCACAGAAGCTGGGGAAAAGAAAGCAGTAATTGAAGCTCGTGCCCATTTAAAATATCTTACATTAGAACTGAAGAACTGAAGCTGTTTTTTCCATGGCAGAAATTATTTGGCCTTGAACCATACAGACCTCACTTGCTATTCCGCAATTGAAAAGAGTCTTTTGTGAGGATTTTTTAAAATAATTACTACAAAGCACTTCAAGAGGAATTCTGATTGTCGTCTATTTTTCATTTCATGCTTTCATGACATTTTTGTTCAAGGATGAATCTTTTATGAAATGTCTATTTTAGGTTACACCCTCCAGAACCTTATTATTTGCCTTAAAAAATCCATCATGGGCAGGAGCATATTCTTTAAGCTCTCCCATTAGTATAACTAAATTCATCAGAGTAATATTACTATTCATGCAAAATAGGTGTCGTCTTTCTTTAAACCTCTTGGCAAGTGGTTAAACTGATTTTAACAAGTATGCAGTGCCAACTTCTTAAAGCCTTGAAAAGTCTGAGGATTCCCAGGCTGCAAAGGACTGTTTACATGGTTAAAATTATACACATATCCCCTCTACTTAAAACTGTCCCCTCATCACATAAGACCCTTGCAAATCCATTCTGACTTCAAAAGGAGGAAAAGTTCCTCTTCCAAGAATTTTTTTTTCCCCTGTTAGCACAGCCCGGGCTTTCCAGGTTGTGAGAGCCACCACATTTAGCTCAAGGGCCAAAATTAGTTTGTAGTTTCATGGGTGCTTCTCTCATTGAGAAAGAAAATTAATGAAAGGTCTTGCATTTTTAAAGCCTATTGAAAATGTAATTGTAGAGATAAAAGACCTAAAAGATTTGAGAGATCCCATTGTCCACTCTCGTAATACCTACCCACTGTGAGAACATCGCAAGTGATGCCACGAAATCCTGTGGGACACTTTCTTCTAAGCTGATTATCAGGTTTACAAATTACACCTTGACTCCTCGGCTGTCCTTACCCCTCCGACTCCTCTCCTGCAGCCGCTGCAACGAATGGCTCTTAATGACCCTGATGCTCACAAAAGGAAAACTCCAAAGTTGCATCCACGATGAATTCATGGGAACTAATTGTTTTAATTCATAGAAGTGTTCAGGGCGGGATATTTGCAGGCTTCTTCAGCCAAGGAGCAGAAAGCCATGACCTGGCTAGCGCAGGCAGGTGTAGCTACACAGGCAGAACCTGCCCAAAGTATCTGCAATCACTCCATGCAGTAATAAATTTGAAACGCCGTTAAAAGATTAAAAGAGTTGTTCTCATCTGAGACCTGCAAGGTATTGGACTGCGTTCAGGGAGCTGCTTTGGCCTGAACTCTGTATCTTTATTACCCTCCCTCCTGGCCTGAAAACCTCTTGATAAATTCATTGAAATTCTGATTTTTCCAGGAAGATATCAACCCAATGTCCAGGAATCCTATTTTTATTCGGGATCCTTGTCTCGCCTCCAGCCTCTCATATCGGAGGACGTCTCAAGCACTAGGAAGTTCCTGTCCTGATCCTAGCACAAAAACCAAGGATTTGATAAAGTGGTCTGGCACAGGGATCACACAAGCTATTGCATCTACTACATGTGTTCCTACTGTATTCCTGTATTTTATTTTCTAACTGGGCTAATCTGCAAAATGAAGTAATATTTTCAGGAAAATGCTGCAAGTCATATGCTAGGCACATTTGTGTAACTCCTCTCGTTTTCACAAATGTAAGTCAGAAAACTGAGATGCCAACAATTGCCTTGAAGTCGAAAGTTGTTAACATCTCATGTTTTGATCTGGGTCATTGTTGAAAAAAAAAATAATATATATATACATAATGTGGTGGGGGAGTGGGATAAATGGTCAACCACAAAGCACAGATCCAGATTTGGATCTAAATACCTTAAAAGTTCAGGAGTGCTCATATCCTGGGAGCTGGTTCAAAGCCATCTCTAGATTACATATACCTGTCTGGTGGTGTTGTTGTTGTACCTGTCTGACTTGAAGAGCGACCAGAGGAATATCTTTCTTGCAAGGCTCTCATTAGAGAAAATCTGAATTACAGAAAGTAACTCAATACCTACCTAGGCTTCTTGCCATGCTGCTTTCCCACTTTCTTCAAAGGAAATTTATCCCGCATTTTGTGTGGATTCAAACCAACACACAAAGGAAAATATGCATGTTTGTAAGCCCAGCAATCAGATGGGAATCTGCACTGTGGGAGATGGAGAGATGCTGACTGCAATGTAGTCTGGTCAAAAAGTCTCCATCTTTATTTGCTGCTAATACTTTCAAGATAAAATATTGTTTAAGAAAAAAAAAAAGTAGGAATTTTTTGAAGCATTAGGCGCATCAACTTGTCTGGTTGTGAAAAGTGTACTGGCTGGTGGAATTGCTTTTATTGTACTTAATGGGTGAAACAGGACAGTGATGGAGCACAGGGCTGGAGGTGACACTGCTGTCATTTTATGGTCCCATCATTTGCTTTGGTTCAGGGAGCACGTACCACAGCGCACCACCTGGCCCAGGACTCTTTTTAGGTGCTTTTGTAATAAACACAAATACCACTGATAGTAATAATTTCACATGTTCCTCTGCAAATAGGTGATATGTATTCTTCAGAGTTTAATGATTTTTGTGTGTGTGGTTGAGCAGCATTTGGGTGAGCGGCTTCGCGAGCAGAATCGCGAGGGCAAAATCCGAGCTGGCAGGCCCCTAACATTATTTTGTAAAGCACCTCGGGGTACCTGGGGTCTGAAAGGAAACTCTCTTTTGTAGCATATCAATCCCTTGCGCTTTTTATAAAGTGCACTGCGTACATTCGCAAGGCTTCTGAGACGTGTTTCATGGTATAAATCGGGCCATTAGGAGAATCCCCGGGAGCTGCCGGCAGCAGCAGCTGAGGTTGGGCTGGATGCGCATCCCCAGGACGCGCCAGCCGCGCGCCGGAGTGAATAGCCGAGCTCCTTCGCGAGACTCCCAACCCTCAGTGACCAGCTCATGACAGCACTAATTAAGCAGCAGTCAACTCTCGCTTTCAAAGCGAAAATGCTGTCAGCAGGCGGAGGGAGAAATCCCTTTCCCTTGGCAGGAGGCTGGTTAGTGGGACAACCGCTGGACAAAACTATGGAAAACACAAAGCGCTCAGCCTGCCTCTCTACATACAATGGGATGTGGATCTTTGAAATGTAAAAGTTACATAGCCGTCACCTTCCGCAAAGAGGAGAGAAGTGGTGAAGAACAGAGCCCAATTGCACTTCCCTGTTGTTGGTGTTTTTGTTTTTTTTTTTTTTATTAAGGCTGTTTCAGGATCTTTTGATCTCACCGAGGTATTTATTATCATGGACTATTTGTTATGTATGGTGGCATCGTTGAGAACCAAAGAGAATTAACTTTGTATTGGAGGCAGCTAGCTTTACAGCAGAAAGGCTTGGGACTCTGTAGCATGAAGGGACTTGGATGCGGGTTCTCGTCAGAGGGGTGAAAGGCAATGGGATCATGGAATCATAGAATGGTTTAGGTTGGAAGGGACCTTGAAAATCATCCAGTTCCAACCTCCCTTCCATACGCAGGGACACCTCCCACCAGCCCAGGTTGCTCCAAGCCCCGTCCAACCTGGCCTTGAACACCTCCAGGGATGGGGCAGCCACAGCTTCTCGGGGCAACCTGCGCCAGGGGCTCACCACCCTCACAGGGAAACATTTCTTCCTAATATCTCATCTAAATCTCCCCTCTTCCAGTGTGAAGCCATTCCCCCTCGTCCTATCACTCCAAGCCCTTGTAAAAAAGAACCCCAGCCTTCTTGCAGGTGCCCTTCAGATACTGGAAGGCCGCAATAGGGTCTCCGCGGAGCCTCCTCTTCTCCAGGCTGAACAGCCCCAACTCTCGCAGCCTGTGGAGGCTGTCGAGCAGGATTGCACCTCCCAATGGTGTGCAGAGGGATGGGGCTCCCTGATGATGTGCCACTGCCTGAGCCCCTTACAATGGTTCAATTAGCAAATGAGGTTTTGGTGCCAAACCCAGAATGCAGTCTTCTAAAAAAACAGTCTCTGTGAACTCATTTTTCCCTTGTTCCCTGGTTTCACACAGAGGCACCATCTCCTTTCAGTACGTCCCTGACCCTCAGTAAAAGGAGTGTTGGCCGGGTTCGCCTTCGGATGCGCTGCTGTTGGGGGCTGAGCACAGAGCAGGGGTCTCCCCGGGGACCGCTGGGCTGGAGGCAGCTTTGTCCCCTCTCTGCACAAACCCCTCCTACCCCATGCAGCAGTTTTTTGGGGGGAAGAGGCATGAAACACCCCACGGGTGGTGCACGCCTGAGACTGGGCTGGGGGCGATGGCAGCTGGGGAGCAGAAGGAGAGGAGAGCGGGGATGCCGGCTGCGTGGCCGGGGAAGGGGAAAAAAGCGGAGGCTGTCGGGCTGCCTCCCCTGGCCCGAGGGAGGTGTCTGCCCCATAAGCGATGCCCCTGTGCTGAACCCCAAAGTCGCTGTTAGTGGAACACAAGTAACTCATAAATAACATTGAACACCCTACGGATCTTGGAGGGGTCTGAGCCGCGTTAATAATTCCTTCCAGAGGAGACTCGTACTTTGACCAGACTAATTACTAAATGCCAGTTAAACCAGTGTGACTCCGGAGTGACCCATGTGTCAGCCCAGCATCTCCCCTGGTTCACACCGAGCCATGCAGGGCTCATCGCTCCTTTTGTTCGGCACCGAAATGCCGCGGTCCCTCCCGATTTAGGCGGATGGGCCCCTTGGCTCTCCGTACGCAGCGCAGGCGTGAGTGCGTGCTTTGCTCTGTTGCATTGAGTTTACAGCGCGTTTTTATGGGAATAGGGGTTATTTCTCAATGCCCGGCTCGCAGCTGCGAGCCATAACGCACGTTTGCACTTGCCTGCTCCGTGGCAGCACCATCGTGTGAGACGCGCAGCACTTGCCGGTGGATGGGATGGGGCTGATCCTGCACACGCTTGCGCTGCTCAGAGCTGCCCCCAGTAGGGTTTCGGTGGGTTTTCGAAGGGGGGGTCCAAATTCTTGCCTGGCCTCTCAGCATTGAATATTGCTGAGCAAAATCCATCCCCTAATGCAGCCCCATCTGCAGGATCACCCTCCAACGGTCCTGTCGCATGTGTGACCTCCGTGGGATGAAACAAGCACCAAACCTTCTCAAACAGGTAATAGCTGACGTTTAAGGGGGCTTGATCCCGGGATCACTTGTTCGTTAGCCCGAGTGATACCAGTGGGTCCTTTTTCCTATCAGTAGAGGTTGCAGCACCAATCCTCAGTCCTGCTAACTGCACGCAGGTAATCAGAGAGGAAGGATGTGTTAATGAACCTTGTAACGCGCGACCGGTGAAATTTCACCTGGAGTCCCCATCCTCCCAGCACCTAAAGAGCAGAACAATGTCAACAAATTGGACGGGATTCAGAGAAGAGCAATAAAAACGATGAAAGGGCTGGACTGATTTATGAGGAAGGATTAAAAGAGTTACATATGTTTAGCTTGGCAAAATGATGACTAAGGGTGGGATACGGTATCTGTCTGCAAGTATGAGAGGGGTGTAAATACCCAGGGAGGATGGGAATTATTTAGCCTGGTTCAAGTGGGAGTAATAAGATTAAATAAAGGAAATAATCTTTGTGACTGGGTTGAAGGAAAAAATTCTTCATGGTTAGAGCCCAGTTCCATGTGGAATAATCTCCCAAAGGAAATAGCCGAAGCCTCAGGACTTGAATCATTAGAGGGGAGTCAGGGGAGCGGAGCACGGGGAAAAGGACACGGGAGTTTGGAAAATGCCAATTCCTGCGATTCCAGCCGTGCCATGAGAGCAGTTAGGATGTGTATATCCAGCCATTAACTGATGCTTTGATGCGGGGAGGGAAATAGAGGGGGGAAGAAGGGAAAAAAAAAACCAACAACAATTGTACAAATTATCTACGTACTTAAAACTGCAAATTCAAAAGGGAAGAAATTCAAACCATTAGTGCAAGTTTCCCAAAAAGTGCCATTGCCAAGCTGTCAAGGAGGGTTGTGAAACCCCGACCCGGGGTGTGATGGGGAGAGAGCTGACCCCGTGCATCCAACAGCGCTGGTGAACGCAGCGCCGAGCCCCTGCGTGACAAACCAGCTCCGGATCAAGCGGGAATCAAAATAAAGCAATTAACAGGCTTCTAGTTACCCTAATAGCTTCTTATTTGCACAGTGCTTTTTCTAACAATAATTATAAGAAAAGGTTTTTCCCCTGTAATTGTGAAAAGGGGGGGAAAAAAAAAGTGGTAATAATATGAAGAGAGCAACTCCACGTTACAAACAAGAACCATATGTTAACTTATCATGGGAAATATGTAAATACAGGCTCGAGCTGATCCGGAGCACATGTTGTTAGTCATGAAGCAGCTATTTAAAATTCCATGGCTGGATCATTAACTTCGCAGTATCCTTTATGGAAGACAACAGAGGGCAAATAATCAGAGTGGCACTGAAAATAGCCTATTTCTGAAGAAGTCTCATTTAACCGAGTTTTATAGGAAGCCCTTTGTGGTCCATCAGCTGAAGCGGAACGGGGTCTCCTCTGTGCTGGTTAACTGGGATGGCTTTCTCCTGCACCAGCGACACACCGCAGCTCAGAAATTCCCTTCGGATGCTCAGATTGCACCAGAAATGGTCCGTTCTCATCCCGCCTGTACTGGGGGAGCAAAATAGCTGCAGAAAGTGCTACTGATTGCTCACCTCTAGTTCCCATTTGAAACGTGGTTTACCTGGAAGGATGTGGTGACTGATCACAAGACGGGAGGAAGGTTTGTCCTGCCGTTTCTCCAAAGCTGTGCTTGTGCAAAGCTTGTGTTCAAATCTTTGCTTTGCCGCATATTTTCTTAGTCATCCCGGGCAGGTCACTTCTGCCTATCATCTCTTTCTTTTCTCTGTCGATCCAGACAAGACGACTTGTCTCTGGGGCCAGCCATGATCAAAGGAGGTCTAGATTGAAAGAGATTCCATAATTAGGAAAAAACCTCATAAAATGCAAGAAAGAGATCCTGCACCCCAGAGAAGGCTCTGCCTTAAGCAAACGCTTTAGAGCGGTGAAAGGATGGATTTAGACTAATGCAATAACCTGGATGGGCATCGCCTCGTCCCCCTTGGGCTGTGGAAGGAGAGAGCAGTCGTGGCTGGAAATCTCCCCGGAGCCTGTTCACGCGGTCCCTGTTTTGGCAGTTTTGTGCGGCAGCATCTGCAGAGAGCCCTCGGCGGGCGGCGGGGCGACAGGCTGCGGCTCAGGCAGGGGCGCAGGGTTAAAAGCATTGCTAAGCCCAGTAAATGGGGACCAAACATGTCAGCATCCTCGGGTTCCATCCCAGAAAGTTGGTGCAAGCCAACGTTTTGCAGAAGTCCTGATTTGCACATGTTTGGGTATTGCTCAATGCTTTAAAAAAAAAAAAATTAAAAAAAAATCTGTTTCTGTGTCAGCTTGGACAAAATTCAGAGCTCAGCTTGGTCAACCGAGAGCTTGGCAGTGCCTAATGTGAGGTGCCTTTCCAGCGGCGAGGGAGCCCACAGGCATCCCCAAACTGGCCGCCCAGTGGGGTTTGGGTACCAGCTGCGCTCTGCGCGGTGCTGTGTAAGTGGTCCATGAGACGAGCGCGTTCTGGGGGAGATGGGAAGGGCTGAATTCAAGAGCAGGTCAGGGTCCACCATAGCATCTGTCTCCAGGTACCTCTGGGGCTGCTGAGAAGTGCAGGCAGGGTCAGTGCAACACAAAGACCCAATGGGGATTGGAAAGGCGTCTACAGGCATTATTATGGGACATAACAACCTGCTTAAGACAATTTCCCAATCTGATTGCAATATTTTGCAGTACTCGGGAGAGACACAGGGAAAGGGAAGAACCTCCATCACTTGGTGTCTCCTCCTGTGGCAGCAGCTCCTGACCCCTGTGCTGTGCAAAAAGAGCAGCTTTGGTGTTTCATTGCAACCACCCCCGAGAAACACACACTTGGCTTTATCTTCACTTACTAAAAGTCTGGAAAAGCTGCCATGAAAAGGTGTTCGTGAGTGGCCTCTTGCCGTCAAACCCAGAGACTGTGGAAGAAACAATACGTGAGATGCGGTGGTAGGGGAAGGTCTCGGGGGAAAGCCGGGCTCAGCGGCAGCAGTTCCTCCTGCCCTTTCTCTTGTGTGATGTTCGGTTGCAAACTCTGATGTCCTGACAGCCGGCACCATGTGGGATGAGCTGCGTTTGGCTTCTCGTACTTGTCTTGCCTATTAAGAAGTGCAGATAAAAGACTTTCTCCTCCTCCCCCCTCCTCAACTTTAAAGAGAGGCACCACATCTTCGACATTAAAAACAAGCCTAGATAGTCTGGTTATCTGTCAAGCAAATTAATCTCCCTCTACTTAGCTGAGTAGGGCCAAATCCTGGGCACCTGTGACTTGGCCAAGTTGGCTTCAGATCTGCTCCCTGCATCTTCGGTGGGTGCCCTGACATGGCCCCAGTGTTGTCCTGGAATTGCTTCCAACCTCTCATCCCATCCCAGTCCTGAGGGCATCACCCAAACGTGCCGTGCTCCGTGTCCCCTACACGCAGCCGCTACGGGTCACCTGCGCAGCAAGTGCCACCGATGCTATCTCGGGGAAACGCTGCGGATTAGAGGCAGACGAGCAGTGCAAGGATGGGGAAGAAAGGAGTCTGGGAGAATCAGAATCATCAAAAAGTTGTTGGAAAGAGTGAGGGCTAAAGGAGAAGCTTAAAGGAAGCCATTAATATTAATTCAGGGAGATAACAGGAGTTCAATGGCCATATGAAAGAGGGGAAAAATCACAACTGTAAGTGCAGGAGCCACTGAGGAAGACGGAAGCTGCTCTGAAATGCTCCAAATGGAACAAATCCTCAAGTGTTGGAAATCTGGAGAGCTGCCCCTGGGGCTTGGGAAGGGCAGGTGACAGTGGCTGATGTGACAGGGGAGTTAAAGCAGAAATGGAGTTGTACATTGGCTGTGTTGACCAAAGGACGTTACGGGGTGTCTCGCTGCCCTTGGGGGTGTTACGGGGTGTCTCGCTGCCCTTGGGGGTGTTATGGGGTGTCTCGCTGCCCTTGGCTCAGCCATGGATTGTGCCCATGCCACTGCCCAGAGTTTATGTTTCCAGCTCCTCTAATGCTGTACAGGACAGAGGAGCAATTGCTGGTCCTGGGGTTTAGTGCAAGGCCATAACCCTGCCAATACCTGCCTGTGTCTCAGCATTAGTGCTTAATGATGGGCACAATTGGCACCTGCTCTAATAAGCTGCACCAGGGGAGCTCTGAGCCGCAGGGCTGAAGCTAATGCAAGATAAAGTCTAGTAGTGATGATCATCTGATCTCCTATACCCACCCAAAATACGCCATAGCATCTACTGGGACTGTTCAAACACAGACCGGAGTATCCTTTTACCTCCCAGCAGCGTATCCCCTTCAAGCGCTCTCAATTCTGGGTTTTTCTTTATGTCACTGCTAGATCAGCTACCTTAAATGCAAAGCACAGGTACGCTACCCAAATTGCGCCTGGGTTTCCTGGAGCAGCGCTCAGCCGTAAGGCTCAGAGCCACCAGGAGAGCGCTGCAAAGCAGCTGCTGCCACTCAGCTTTAATATCTGATTTCCTTCTTGATGTCCAGGCTGTGCTCCTTGTTTATTTGTCTTCGCTGCTATTGGCCTCGTTTGCTGTTCAGCCCAGAAACATCGCTCTTGTTCTTATTATTAAGGTTTTACAGTGCTTTAAACCACAGGGTGAAACCTGTTCATGTAAAAGTCCAGGTGGAGTCTGAGGGAACGACGGATGGAAAGGATTTGCAGGGAGGGGACAGTGATGTGTCCCCACCGTGTGCCAGGTGTTGCATCCCCCCCGTGGCCGCATCCGGCCCGGGGTCTGTGGCAGTTGGTGTCCTGACTTTATTCTCCTCTCTGCGCACGTTCCGTTTAAACAAGAATCGCAAATCTGGCATCTTCTGACTTCCCAGCACTCAGGTTGACAGCCCGAGCCTGGCTTTTCTTATGCCTTTTATTAAATAACTTGACAGTAGCTTGGTTAAAACACTATATCTTACACAAATGCAGCAGTTCCCTCATCGTGCGGTGCCAGCGAGGTTTCCATTGCACTTTTTCATGCGATTTGGCTGCAAGAGGGACAAAAAGTTCACAAATCTGAATCTGAGGGGCCATTTGTAACTGCACGCTGGCAAAAGCAATTAGTCCAAGCCGACTCTTGATTAGGGGCAGGATGGTGTCTCTGCGCCTCTCTCCAACACACGGCAGTGCCGCCTGGGTGTGGAGGTGGGGACAGCAGTGGGGACAGCGAGATGTCCCGGGGGCAAGGTGGGGCTGGGGACCCGGCAGCCCATCTGCTGCAGGGCTACGGGGCACACACGGCTGCGAGCCACTGCCACCTTCTCAAGGAGCTGTAGTCGGGCAGGTGGGAAGCTCTCACTAAACCGCTGCCTTCGCGATCTCCTGATACCAATGAGTTTGTTTAAACTTTCATGATTTTTTGAGAGGAAGCAATGTTTGCTCTTTTGTTGGGTTTTTTTTTTTCCCCCCTCTCTTGTGTTTTGACAGTTTTGTTTCACTGGGGCACTTTTATGAGGAGCATTTTATTATTTTACTATGTTATTCATCTGCATTTTAATTGCACACAATAAAACTTGAAAGCTCCCAGCAGAGAAAATCCTATAGTACTTCCCATCCTGTCCCACTGGGGATGAATTGCTGGGGTCACGTCGTTTGTCAACAAACAGGGCTGAACCCTTTGTAAGGGACACACTGGTTTTCCTGAAATATAACAGTAACAACTTTTAATTGCTGTCGTCAAACGGTTAAATTTAACCCGCCTTCGTTTTGGGGTAACAGGGTGTGTTTTGAATGGAGCGGGTATTGTTTGGAGGCAGGACAAGAAAGCCCCGAGAGCGCCAAGCCTTCACCCGAAAGCTTTCATCGCAAAATCCCTGACAAATGCTGGTACCCAAAATACAGGGGGGGGGAGGATCCGTGCTCCTGCAACAGCTCCGCTTTGCATCCTGCCCTCTGCACCGCCAGCACTGCTTGGCTTTGGGTTAACTCTGCAGAGAATTAGCCAAAACCCCTTCCCGGTCGCTGAGTACGGTTGGGTTTGGTTTTGTTCTCTAATCTCAAAAAAAAAAAAACAACCCCAAAAAAATTCCCGGCTGAATGCCTCCGGGGAAATCCCTGGAAAACCCCCCTGCGAAGCTCTGTGGGGTTTGGAGAGCGTTCCCCACCCGCCGTGGGAGCGCGGCCGAGGGGCTGAGCCCACCCCCAGCCCCATTCCTCGCCTGCCCGGACCCAGGCGGTGGGATTCAACCCCACAGGGCCACCAGCGCCGGCCAGGTCTGCGTGCGTGCACGAAAAAAATTCATCTGTGTGTCAGGGTTGGACCTTCAGGGCTCATTGTAGGAGATGTGGAGCTTGTGCTTGGTTCCCCGCAAGCGCAGGCCAACATCTTGCGCTTGGAAGATTATGGCCTGTAAATCACTTTGCCCTCCACCTCTCTGTGCCTCTCTGTTGTCTGACAGCCTCTTTCTCCTTGTAATTATTAAAGAAAAGAAAAAAGAAGAAAAAAATAAAAAAAGCAAGTTAAAATTTTCATGCAGAAAGTGAAGCAGCTCAAATTGCATCCAGGGGAAAAAAAAAAAAAAAAAAGTAGTCTTCTATTAAAACATCATCCATCCAGTCCTTCCCCCCACCCCCAGCTGATATTTAAGGGGATCAGAAGCAGAATTGCAAGGCAGCATTTAAATCAGCCCGGCTGCGAGCTTCATATATTAGTGCACCTGTGTTTCTCATCAAACGTGCTACCAAAAGGACTGGTTAAAAGTGCTTTGATCTGACTTTAAATATCCCCGAACATCAGGAACTGGAGGTATTTTAATCTGATTTTACTGGAACTGTGCCGATTTAAGGAAAACAGAACCCAAAATTAAGTTCATATTTTCCATCAATCCCTGGAGTTTGGAAGGAGGAGATTTTTACCGTGAGTGGGGATGGCAGGAGAATAACCTCAGCTCTGCCGCTGTCACTGCGCTTGGCGGTCGGTCGCAGCACGGCAGGAGTGGCTTTGGAGCAGCACTCTGCCATCAGCTGCTTAGAGCAAGAAATTTGGTGCTCCTTCCTTTTTAGACTTTTTTCTGGGCTTTTTTCTTCGGTTTCTTTCCCTGCTGCATTTAAAAACTGAATTTATCTCCGTAACTATAAAGCACGTGAGATGTTTTCACTCGCAGTCCCTCTTAGCGAGCATCTCCTCCTTCAAGAGGACAGTGTTTCACCTGTTTGAAAGTGACTCCTCTGGTGCAAAATCCCGAGTGTCATTTAAACGCCCGGGGTCCGATCTCACCTCACCCCACCTTACTCCATCCCACACACCCGTTTTCCTCGAGAGAATATTAGAAATCCTCTCTCCATCCTCCCCCATCCAATCCTCAGCCCTCCGAGCACGGAGATGTTCTCCGGAGCCTCGATGGTCTCTCGTTCGCTCCCAGCCACGTTTGCAGAGGAGTCTGGCGGGACCGAACCCAGAGACTCAAACAAAACCCTGTTTGTTTCCTGCGATTCCTACTTTTCCCTTCCCTCTGCTGTGTGCGAGGCAAAGCCGGGCTCCGACACGCCACTCTTATTAGCTCTTTCTCTCCTGCGTCAGAACCTCGGCCGGTGTCCCCTGGCAGCGCCCCGGTGACTTGGAGCTGAGGATTCAGCCTGGAGAACAACTTCAAGAAGGAGTTTATTCTCAGGCTACCTGCTCAGCAGATGTTGCTGTTTGCTTTGTTTTATGTTTACTTTAATTCTGCTCCTAATGTGCCTTTTATAATGTCTTCTGGCAAAACTTCTAGACCTGCGCTGGATGGATGAGAGTCTCTGTCGTTGAAGGCAAAGCTGGGCGGCTCTGAGCTCTGTTATCTTCAGATCTCTCCAGTTAGGCTTAAGAACTTGCTAAAACACTCAGCTGTAAGCTTTTTTCCCAGGACAGCACAGGATTTTCTCAGTGCTCCTCCGTGTCTCTGTGCTCCTCTCCTTGCCCTGGCAGGAATCGGTGCATCTCGCTGTAAACCGTACGGTGGCTCCAGCTGCCGCCCCCTTCGAAGCCCACCTCTTCCCCAGCCATGGCCAACAGGACCGAGCTGACACGTGCTCCAGAGTCCCTTTCGCTTCGTTGCTAGGTAAAAAAAACCCCTTGGCTTTAAAAAGTAGAGTTTTTCAAACAAACAAAGTTGGCCGAAGCCACAGGAGAGGGAGATGTACAAGCCCAGAAAAGAATGAGACCACTCTTGGTGTGGTGGTGGGCTCGTGGAAAATACGACGCATGCCCAGAGGGGACAGGCTGAAAGATTATCTCCCACCCTGAGACAAAAAAAAACCCAACAACCCACACCAAAACAAAACCACTTTTCTTTTCCCAGTGGCCGATTGTTCGGCTGGACGTTGATTGAGAGCTCGGGCTCAGATAAAGGCTGGAGGGTTGGCCATGATATCAAAAAAGGCAGTTGGAGTTTGGGGCCAACCAAGTTGTCATTTCCTAATACCGCTGCTGCTGTCATCCCGCCCTCTGGGGCGCTCGGGAGTCTGGAGGGAACTGTTGAAAAGTATTTTAAAACGTAAAGTCAAACCCTTATTCCAGAGCGGTTCTCTCCTCCGCAGACCCAGCTCAGCCTTCTCTGGGATATTGTGCTAAACTTCAGCATTTGATCAAAAAAAAAAAAAAAAGAGAGAGAAAAGATAAAACATATAGGTAGGAATCAATGGAGCCTTTAAACACTGCGCTGTGAAAAAGGCTGCACTTTACTGTTGTCTTTCTGAACCCTGTGAAATGCTGGGAAACTGTTTTTAATAAACAAGAGTTCAAACAGTGGGGCTCCGTAGCCAACAGTCACGCCTTAAACTCTAAACTTTACATGAAAACTCTCAGATCCCTTTGAACTCTTTTTTTCCTCCCTGGCAGAGGATTCCAGTGTTTATGCATTTTTTTGAGATTGCTGGCGGGATCATGAGGAGGGTTTTAATATTTTTTTTAAACAATCTCCTGCCTTCAGAAACCATTAATGCCCACTAAGAAACATCAAGGCATTGCTTTGAAGTGCCTTCTGGCTACAGCCCTCTTACACTCTTTGGTTACTGTGCAATCAAATAATTAAATGGAGTCTAAAAAAATTCTTTTACCTGGTAATTAAACACCCCATGTTGGACAGTCGCAAGGGTTTTTAAAGGCACTGCAAATCTACAAAGACTCGAAACACAAAAGCACTACATGCTCCCAGAATAAGCGAGTAGACACTTTCTCCCTACTTTGGCAACCTGTCACGCCGGCAAGGTGAGAGCTCGCCCTCCTCTTCCCGGCTCAGCCGAGGTCAGGGCAGCGAATCCCGGAGGAGAAAGGACAGAGCAGAGAGTCATAAATTAGCGAAGCTAAACTCTCAAACTTTTTTTTTTTTTTTTTTTCATTTGTTTGTTTGCTTTGGAATAAACAGTAAGGAAGAAAAAGTTGGAAATAGTATTTTGGCTACTTCATCAAATGTTGAATTACGGGCCGGCGGCCATCCCAAAAGGCCATGAAGCCCAATTTGGACACGAGCTGTCTCTGAAGGCTTTGGGCGTTTGGCTGCGTGCAGCGCGGCGGCTCTCGGGATGCGAATGCCACCCGCGCCGGGTGGCACGGGGACACCAGCGCTGGGCTGCGGTTGGCAGGACTCAAGCTCATCCTTCTCTGGAAGGCTGTGGAAGAACAAGGGCATTTTGGTGACAGCTTCAAAAGAGCGGGGCGGGTATTGTGATGGGGTGTGTTGCGATCCTGTGTCCAATAATAATTCCCTGGCTGGGAGGAGAGGGAAAGGGCCACCTCCTCCGCTCCTGCGGAAACTCGTCGCCCTCCAAGGTGCCCTTTTGATGGAAGCTTTCTGAAACCTGGTTGTTTCACTTCCCAGAAGTTAGCTGAGAAAGTGTTCTCTGGTTCCAACCTAAATTGGCCCTTCCTTCCTGGAGCTCGGCTTTGATCTGGGCATTTCAATCTCAATGCGAAACTCGGGGCTTTGCCTGGTTTTTTGCATGGCAACAACGCGGGGCAGGATTTAACCCCTCCCCGGCTGTGCTCCCCCCTATGCACCCCATCCCCTGCTCCCTTGCTATTCCCGAATCGTCTTTGGGTACCGCCTGGTTTTACAGCATCTGTCCCAGGAGCGGTGCCCGGTCCCCAAACTCTGCCCTACACCTCCGTCCTGCCGGGGCTGGTGGGAGGTTGGTTGGTTGGTCGGTTGGTCTCCAAAGGCAAAGACCCCTCACCTGCCCCATAATCCTTTAATGTTTTCACTTGTAGAGGGTGGACCCTTTGGTTAGCAGCTTGCTGTGAAACGTTTGGAGAGGATGTTGTGTTTGTAGGGCTACAAGAAGCCTTTAGAGATGTATGGATTTTAGGAAACAAGAGCTTTGGAAAAGGCACAAACCTTTTGCTCCAAGCGCTGCCGGGCTGCTGCAGCCACCTGCAAACGCTTTGGAGGGGTGGAGGGGTTTTGCTGGACTCCTTGCTGTTCAGGTTTTAGGGCTGGATGAGTCCTCGGGGGGCAGCCGGGGTCCCTCACAGGGGTGATGCTGAGGCTGCGGTGCTTCTCCGGAAGGCAGCTCTGCAAGCGGGAGGAGAGGGAAGAGCCAAGGTAGGAGCATCCCGGCCACGCATCCCGTTTATCCTTTGACTTTTGAAAGCTTCTGGGGGGAGGAGAGCTCGCTTTGAGCCGGCACAGCAGAAGGGGAGAAGAAGGGGAAGGCGAGGAGAGCTGCCACGGCGGCGGGAGCGGGCGCAGGGAGCCGGCGGTGCTGCGACTGCAGATGAGGCGGCAGCGCTGGCGACGTGCATTAGGAATGACGAGGCGGTTGTTTCAAAGCAGGACGAACTGTAGGGTTCAGAGATGTTCCAGACTCCTGCAGGGCCCAAGACAAATGTTGAAAGCCAGAATTCCCAGAGGGTCTTTCTGTTTTCTTTTTTTAAAAAAAAATAAAATAAAATATAAAAAAAAAGATCTACCTGTCAAATCTTAGCAAGTGAAGTGCTGAATTAAGGAAGGCAAGACTTAATGGGCTTTCTTCCCTAAAAATAGAGCTTCTCATGAAAGAGATGAAGGGCATTGCCCAGGGAGGTCAGCCAAAATTGTCTGAAATTATGCTATCACCTAGATCTGATGTCCAAAATTAGCCTCCTCTCTCGCTACGTGGGTTCGACGCTCCCTGAAGATTAAACGCATCACAACACTCACTTAATTTAAGAGAGAGGCTAAAACATATGGCATGCCGTGGTTTAAACGTTAGAAAAATTCAGCTTGGGACTCTTCATTATGGTTAGTAAGATGCTAACGAAGGCAAAGGGGGAAAGGAGTGCGCGCGCAGGGCTGCGCGAGGAGGATGGGCAAGGCTGCGGGCAGGAGTCGGGGCCGTGGCTGGGAAGAATGGAAAGGACCTGAATCAGGGAGGCTTTCGCCATCCAGAACAAGTCTGATCTTTTTGCAGAAGGGGAAGGAAGATGATTTGCCTTAAATAATTCTCCAGCCTCCTGTGTGTGGGTGTTTTCTGGGCTCTGTGATTAAGAGAGAGCATTTGAAAGCAATGGGATAGGAACCTCGTTTAAAGACTGACTGTTCCTTTCTTTTTTCCTTTTTAATTAATCTGAGGTTGCTACTAGAGTGGAGTAGTTGGATGAAGGTGTTTGAGGAACATGAGGTTAATGGCAGGTGAAGGAGGAAGGGAATGGAATTGCCAATACGAGCCGAGCAGAGTGTGAAGCGGCAGATGCTCCAGCGCGGCCGGCGCAGGGCTGACTCGTGGGTTTAGAGGGAACGACGTCCCTGGTGGAGGGGAGAGAACCACCTCAGGGAGACGCGGGAAAGGCTGGGGGGGAACTGGCAGCACTGCTGATCCCAGCACCTGGGAACAGGAGGAAAGAGTTTTTGTGGGATTTCACCAATGCAAAGCACCTTCCCCAATACTGGCGCCGTTAAAAATAGCGCGTAGTCTGTAGCCTGTCTTTATGTTCATGAAGGGAGGGGGGAATTTTGTCACTGCTTTGGGGCCTTTGTTTTACCATCTGAGAAATGGGTTTGCAGAAGGGCAAAGGGTATGGACAGAGCTGATGTGCCCTGGGATGCTGTAAGTGGTGTGTTGCGAAGGGTGGGAGCGTCCCGTACCCTCTGAGGGCGCAGAGGGGCTGCGGGATGGTGGCAGGTCCCTTAGTCTGTGCACTGGTTTCCTGGAGAAGGGATTCCCAAATTATTGCTGCCTGGTCCCCGCCTCCACTGCCGACGGTCCTCAGTGCTGCAGGAGGCAGCCAGCATCCCTCCTCCACCCCTCGCTTCCAGCGGGGGGGAATTTTGGGGATTTGAGTTGGTTTTACCAGTTGAGACCACCGTTGGACGTAGATTCACGTGTCAGGATGCTGTCCGCCTCACCGCGGGGCTGGGGCACCGCTTCCCAAGGCACAAACCTCTTCCAGCTGCCCCATGAGGACGTGCCAGCACACGTGAGTCAGGATCCTCAGCCACCGCCGTTTTCCGGCACTGACGCCGTGATTGCCTCCTGCTCTCGCAGCCAACACTGGAAATTGAAAAATCAGAGGCAGAAATCACGATGAGAGAGGGTTGGTAATTTTTTTTAATTTTTTTTTTATTATTATTCTAAGCCTTTATTTAGGGAGCAGCCTCCTACATTTTTTGGATGCCGACTTGGATATTTTGCACTCTTTGAGCCCAGCAATAGCAAACCGTCACGTTAGAGAGAGACGAGCAAAATATGTCACTCGTACCAGATGTGACCTACCTGCCTGCGAGCAAGGGCTGGGATGCATTTTGCATCCAAATGCAGCCTATTTTTTGCCAAGGGAAGAAAACCGCCCATTTCCAGGGTCCTTGACCCCACTTATCTCAGAGAGAACTGACCCTGCGGTTGCCAACCCCACTCCCCACCGCTTCAAGCCTTTATTTGGGACGGAGCAAGACTCATCTCCACACACCCCCAGCAAATCCCAGATGTGAAACACTTGGGAAAGTTGGGGTTTTTCCCCAAAAAAAGCCTCTAGGCAATGGATGAGAATGATTCCCAGCTCGCTGCTCCCTCCGGGCTCTGCAGCCCGAACGTTCCCGAGGACCGTTAAAGGTCCGTCAACGCGTTTTAATTGTGCAGTAACGAGGGCCGGAGGTTTTATTGGAGGGTGTCAGCCCGCAGAGCACACACGCAGCTTTGAAGCTCGCCCGGCCGCCGCGCGCCCCGTCCTCGCTGCCACTTACCCACCGCGCGACGGCCCAACGCCGGCAGGTTTGCCTCCTCCGTGGGTGTTGTGGGGCTTAATGGATGTTTCCAGCACGCTTTGAAGATGAAAAATGCTCTGAGTGTTAAGTATTAGTGTGATTTCAGCGTGCGGAAAGGGCTCGCTCGTACCATCCTTCCTGCAGAGCTCGAGCACCACTCGGGTTGTGCTTTTGCAGAGGAGGGCTCGTCCTATTGATGTCTCTCCTCTGGAAGGATCCAAACTGGGACATTTCGGGTCCCCCCTCTAGAAGGACCCAAACCAGGACATTTTTGCAGGTACCGTAATGCTGCAAGCAGCTCTGCAGGCACTTTTTTTTTCCAGCATGAGTTTCCATAGCTTTCATTAAACCTGATAAACTTAAGCTAAACTAAAAAAACCCACACCACTCCAGTCAAAATAAGGTTCTTGCTCCCTCCCCATCTTCTGTACCATTTAAAAAAAAAAAATAATTGGTTGGATGTTACACTTTTTAAGCTGTAACAGTAGAACTTTCCCACGCTGCCTCTCCATTTAGCAGCTGACAAGCCAGACCTGTAATCACGATCTTTATCCCGAGACAAGCTAAAAAACAAAATGTTTCTGAAACGCTGAAGGTAGGTGAACATTTTCAGAGTGTCACATATTAAGGTTGTGTCTAACGAGCTCCATGTCCCACTTATAATTGAAACAGAAGAGAGTATTCACTTTTCATTCATTTTTAAAAGACTATTCAAATACCCTTTCATCTCTGCTAAACAGCCTGCCATGTATTTGAAGCCATTTTATATTTTGTTTCTACAGACATCCAAAAAACAGAGGTGAGTATTTTGGAACATTGATAGAAAGATGCAAAGGCTTGTGAGGCACTGAATGGCTTCAAGCTGCCTCAAACACATTCATCTTCCCAAGAAGAATTAGGCACAGTGTGATTCATTTTAATAGCAGAAGAAAAATAATACTACGATGTAGTGCTAAGTTCCCAACCTTTGATGGTAGACTAAAAAAAGAGAGAGAGGGAAAAAAATTACATCTTTCTTCCCCTATGTTGTTGAAGTCTCCCTACACCCATCCGTTATGTCCAGCTTATCAATTAAGATGAACCCCATGAACTTCAGATGGCTTTTTTAAAACAAGGCACCATCCATTTAAATGTGTAAAACTGCCTGCAGCTCCCTTGAACTGCGGGATTCAGTCCCGAGCTCTGTGTACTCGGTGTGAAGTTGAGCCCTTTGAGAGAAGTTTTACTGATGTTTTAAATGAAGTCTTCTCACACACACAAAATAACCCAGATAATTTGAAACCTCAGAGAAAAAATAGGGTGGAGAGAGAGGGGAAAAAAAAAACCACCAACCAAAACCCTAGTCGGTGCCATTGGTGTAGCAAAAGAAAGGAGGCTGGCTTTGGTTACCGACGGGCCAGACCAAAAGCGTTTCCACAATTGCTTTCCCAAGGTTACTCGCTCGAGCCAGGGAAGGTCTGGGCGACAGCTGGGAGACAAATCCATCCCTGGTATGGGCTGCTTCCCTCGGGAACAAATTAAGCTCGTTCAGCTATAAAATAGGTTTTGTACCATAACTACGGGTGAGAAGGGAGGCGCGGGTAGGAGCTCCCCGGCCTTTGTCCTGCTCAGCTGCCTCCGTCAAATCTCCCCCCGGTTCACCTCGGCCCCATCAGCCGGGACGGCACAAAGCTGGGATCTGCTCTGGCGGGTGATGCAGCTGAGCAGCCCCCGCTCCATCGCACCTGGGTAGGGCTGCGACCCCCCTCCATCGCCCAGCGATGGAGCCCTCCGACCTGCCCTGGCTTTGCAGAGCTCCACCAGTGCGCCCACCCTCCATCGCCCAGCGATGGAGCCCTCCGACCTGCCCTGGCTTTGCAGAGCTCCACCAGTGCGCCCCCCCTCCATCGCCCAGCGATGGAGCCCTCCGACCTGCCCTGGCTTTGCAGAGCTCCACCAGTGCGCCCACCCTCCATCGCCCAGCGATGGAGCCCTCCGACCTGCCCTGGCTTTGCAGAGCTCCACCAGTGCGACCACCGCATCCCTCGGCACATCCCAGCCTGGCTCCACCAGCCCAGTGCCGGAGCAAGAGCAAGTCCTCGCTCCTCCATCAGCCCCATGGGACAGGCTGGGCCATGCAATCGTACCACGCGGAATTTGCTGCCGAATTACCTGAAGGAGCTGTAAATGGTTTAATCACTGCACTGAGGTGCAGCCCCAGCCTTTGCCTCGCCTGCTGGAGCTGAGACCGCTTCCCAGCAGGAATAGCTGGAAAACAAGGGCAGGACAAGGTTCAGCTGCTGTTTCCAGCTACCACCATACACGAGAAGAAAGCTTTTAAGGCATTGAGGGTGAAAAGNAAAAAAAAAAAAAAAGTCAGACAATAATAATTTGAAAAATATAAAATTTTAATAAAGGCTACATCTCTTAATTACAATAATTATTGTACCAAGTAATTTTTTTTTTTAAATGAAACTCTTTATAATGCATAATTTACAGTATAAGTAGAACAAAATGCCATGGCAAAAGTCATGAGTACAGGACTTGTAATAAAAGGCATAAAATATATTTATACATAAACCCCTTAAACAAACAAGGGAAAGCTTGAACCCTGAATATAGGGCGACGCATGGTCTGGTAACACCATGCAGGCACAGGTACTGTACTGATTAAATTTTAAAAACACTAGAGATAGTGTATTAATATTTTCACCATACATTTTCTACAATATATACAGACTTACACAAAGTAGCAATGGCAAACAGAATGCACAGATTAACTTAATCAACACAAAACCCAACTGTAGAAATGCAAGGTCTTTCTCGGGAAGGGGTTAGGGGTTGGGGGGGAATCGCTCCGTCCCAACATCAACACCCACGCGCACGCGCACGCGAAGCTCTGCCAGGGGCTGCAGCGAGCCTTCGCCCACATCTCCCACGGGCTCACACGGGTGTTGTGAAGGTAAGGCCAAAAAAAAAAAAAAAATTAACTAAAAAACCAACCACAACCCAACCAAAACCCACCACACAACGAATCACGCGCGCCACACCGATCTGAAAATACGCCCCATCGTAGTTACACGTCACTGAAATACGGTTTGTGCTCACGCTGAAGTACAATGGCGAAACAAAAATCAGTGAGCGATGTGGAATACATACGGGGTTGGTTTTTTTTTAACCTGGCTTTTGCAACGTGTCCTTTTGGTGCGCTAAGGAGGGAAATGGGAACGGGATGGCTTCTTCTACAGCTCTCCCAGGCTCAGGGTTTTGCTCTGCCTTGCCTCGACCGAGAGAGGCACTGGACACCCCGCGGTGCCCTCTCCGCCAGCAAAGAGGCAAAGCAAAAACCTCACACGGCAGAAATCCATGGACAAAGTTAACAAGTTGCTGTTGTTATATTGCATCTAACATACTTAACGCTTAAGACCTTTTATTTCAAATTAGAGCAGCATAGATTAAAATGCACCGGTCTCTAGGTGAATGGTAGGACAGTATTTTTATTTCGGCTTTTATTATTATTATTTCTTTAGAAAAGTTTTATCTTCACTCGGAGAAATACTGGGCACAATGTCACTCCTTCCCTCCTCCCCCTTCAAAAAAAAAAAAAGAAATCACGAATGCACTCATAGCCAAACTCCTAAATTTTAGATAGTGGGAACAATATAAAAAAATAAAATAATCCTTCCTCCCATCACCCCACTTCCCAGCCCCTCTCTTCTCCATTGTTAAAGCAGCATATCCAAAAACTGGACTTAAGGGAAAACAGACTGTTCAATAAATATCAATAAGGATTACTGTTAAGGTAAGCTATACACAGTTTCTCTTAGTCCATAGATTTCAGATCCCCAGGAAATCATATATTATGTATGGAAGTCTCTCAAACACGGTCTGCATCTCCAATAGCCAACAGTGGTCATGTTTTTAATAAATAGTTCAGGGTTTTTATCATCTCAGTACCCAACTCATGAATAATAAATGCCATTTTTTTCCTCTAAGGCTAATTCAGCAAAGTCTTCATAGACTTTTTTTCTTCATTGGTTCAAAACTTTCCTTCAGAGTTTGTTTTTTTTTTTTCCTTGTCATCACTACTGTTTTGTGTCAAAAGACTTTTCTAGCTTAACTTTTCTTAAGAAACACAGATGCCATCAATCGATCCTTTCTACTTTCCCAAGAATCCGTCCTTCGTACATCGGCAGGATGGTTTCGTCTTCCCAAATCTCTTCAAACACCGCACCGCAGTCAAACTCGTCGCTTGCTTTTTTGAAGTAGTATCTGTGGGAAGGAGAATTAAAACACGGTTAAAAATCAAAAGGTAAAGCCAAGGATGCTTTGGCACTTCTTTTAACCACAACATTTCCAATCTCTCCCTCCTAGGATGCTCCTCCAGCGCCCGGCGTGGCCCGGAAAACCTCAGGGCTGCTCAGGTCCAGCAACATGAAAGCATCCCCGGGGCTGCGGGGACGGCGATGGGACGGAGGGAGCGGGGCCGTGCACGCTCCTCAGCGGTGACAACAGCCTCTACAGTGAGTAAATTATACGCGTTGGCAGTGGATATCCTCAGCCGTAAAGAAAATTAGAAAGCGCGGTGATTTCTGGTCAAATATCTCATTTAAAAAATAAATAAATAGAATTTCAAAGCAACGCATTCTTAAGGTTCCCCTCTCTCCCCACCTTCTTTCTTTCATGTGTTTTCTTGTTTCAAAGCTGAAGCCCAACATTAAAATTAGCAACTGTTATTAAAAGGAGAGGCTTTTTAGGCATACGGACGGATTAAAAGAAAACCATCCCGGCTTCCTGCAACGCAAAAGCTGAAACTCTGCGGTACTCCTCCTGAAAAAAACCCAACCCGGGAGCCCCACACTCGAAACACCCAAACTCCCGATTCACGGCTCCGTTTTAAGGGACAGAAACTCGCGTGGCGGCTCCCCAGCAGTCGGGAGGCGCAGAGCAGCCCCGGTCCAGCCTGCGGGACGTGACACGGGGAGGTCGAGCGGCAGCGTCCCGCGTTCCTGCTCTTTGGCTCCGGCTCCTCAGATCACGGAGCCAACGCTCCCCGGGACAAAACGCACCCCCACCCCTCCCGTGTCAAACAGTAAGGACCCCTCTATTATCCTGAATTAGACCGTTCAGCTTCTTGATTAAAGGTTCCTTTTATCCCGTTTGGAGCTTTCTTCCTTCTAAGGCTGCTTAATTGCATATGCACAAATGAAGGGCTTCCATTCAGAGGGGTAGCATTTAGGGAGCCTGTCCGTCTGCCGCCGCACACCTCCTCGGACATGCCTGCTCCCTCGGAAAAGTGCTTTGCCATCTGATCGCCAGGGATGGAAAAACCTTCATCAGATGGATTACAAAGCAAAACATTAAAAAAAAAAAAATTTAAATAAAAAAACTAACCCCTCCCCTGTAGTTTCCAGACAACTGGGGCTGGCAGATATTTGTTAGGGGAAACGGGTTTGCAATTATTATTTTTTTAGGATGGGAAAGGAGATCAAATTAAGCTCACTTTTACTATTAAAACTGAAAGAGCCACAGCGGGGTCTTAGAATTGGTTTGATTTTTTTTTGTTCAGTTACTGTTCTATTAGACATTTTTAAAATACTCAGTAACAACGACTTGCAAATCTATTTATTTTTAGGGTACATATTAAAATTATTTTGGGAGGGGGATAAAAGCTGGCTTTTTAGTCAAAGAGATGAAACCAGCTCCATTTAGTCAAGGTACGATTAGGATTTATTTTTGTAAAGTCATTCCAGGCTGAATTGACACATGTTGCGTCTTTAATGGCTCAGCAAGGAAAAACATCTTGTTTAAGTCCCTCAGAGCCTGCGCTCATTGAAGTCAACGGCCCAACTCCCACCAACTTTCATGCTGCAGGTCAAGGCCACAATTCCCCAGGCCAGCAGCCTTGAAACAAAACCAAAAAAACCCGAGGAAAGTTTGAATGAATTACAAAGAACTTTCTCTTCCCTTTCCCCTTCTCCGCCCCTCTCCAGATAACAGCCGCTCTTCCCAATAACTTCCTCCACAAGCCCAAGCGCTGGCTGTGTTTACAGAATTTTTATTTGAGAAAACACGCTATGACCTTTTACATAATTACAACCTTATTTCACAGAGAAAAAGGGGGAAAAAAAATAAAAAAAAGAGGAGGCAAAGCGAAAAAAAAAAATCCTCCCCTACAACATCTTCAAACAAATCACTCTGCTCTTATTTGCTCAGCAATGGGCTTTCCATTGAAACATATTTTATGTGGCAAGCTTTGCTCTTTTTTTTTTTTTTTTTTTTAATTTTTTGGGACATCTGGCACCAATCGAGGCGCGCAGGCCTGGTGTTACAGCTCTGTTTTGAACCGCTGCCATCTTCAGATTACCCGACACCACCCAGTTTTTTTGTGCGTGTATGTTTGTTTTTTGTTAACGCCATCAGTATTAAATCACTGCTTAATTCCTTCTCTTTTTTTGGGGGGGAGGTGGGGGTGGGAGGCGGAGGAGGGGGAAGGAAAGCAAAGCGGCGATTTCCCGGCGGCTGCCCCACGGCGGGGCCGTCCGCGCGGCTCTGGCATCGCGGGAGCCCGAGGTACCCGCCTCGCAAACTGATCCAATCAATAAAGAATTTGGAGAGCGGAGCATTTCTGCGTGTCTTTGTGCATTAAATGAAAGGCAAGGGCTTCAAAGACATGCTTATTAAATGTGCCTTAAAAAGAAATCAATGCCAGATGTGACCAAAGCAGCCTAGTTAGTGCCTCCCCGTAACACACACGCTACTCCGGGCACTGCGGACCTCTTCCCTGAAGGTCACCCGCAGTTTCGCTCAAAGTCCAGCCAAAAGTCAAAGCTTAGATCAAAATGATTCCCTGGAGGTACACACATTTGTGTAATTAGTTTCACCTTGTGTCTGTGCAAGATAAAATACTGGGCACGTACCCAAGTTCCTTTTATAAATTTCTGTATTGTCTTTACCCAGGTGTAAAGGGGTGAGATCTAAGCAAAACGTTGTTTCATCCTTGTCAGTCACTTAAAAACATTTTCCAAAGTAATTACAGTCTGACAAGGCACAAATAATTGCACCTGGAGGGACTTTCAGGCCACAGAAGTTTTAGGAGCCTGCTCCTGTACTTGGGCATCACATAAAATTGTCATAGAAAGTAAACAACAAAAAAAAAAAGGTGGGTTTTTTTTTGGGGGGGTGGGACTACACAGGCACTGGAGCACTGGCAGACCAGTGACGAGGCGAGGAAAACTGGTCTGCAACTGGGGCATGAGGCTGCATCAGCCGGAGGAGGAGCGCGGCGGGCCAGAAGAGGCTTTAGGGACTGGAAAATGGCGCACCGGTGCAAGAAGCCCAAGGACCTCTCCTGGAGGTTGGCCAGGTTGGGTGTACTTGCAGGTTGCTGCCATCTGACGGCAGCTGGGCGGGCTGCAAAGGTGGTTTTTGGGGAGCATTCCAGCCCCACCGTGCAACAGCCACAGCCGGACCCCAGCTCGGCATCCCCCAACCTGACAGCACCCTCGGGTGACCCACCTCTGATCTGCACAGGTGGACCTTCCAAAGCTAAAGACATGCCAGTGATGGAGCACCAGCTGGAAAGTCCTTGTACCAAACCCAAATGACCATTTGGAGGGTAAATCAGAGGCTGCCAGTTCCAGGGCAAACCTTCTGGCTCTTTGAAGAAGCACCAAACTCGGTGCAAATTCAACGCTTAAAGCTGGAGCTTCCCTCTTCTGCTCACCCTGCAGGAGAAGCGGCCAACAGATGATCTCACCAGCGCCCAGATCCACCGGGAAAGTACAGCAAAAATAGCCAATGTGAAGCTACTGCCATGGGAACTAGAAGTAGCAAACTGGTTAAACTGGGAGCTTGGCCCTGGAAACCAGACAGGCAGGGTTTGTTGGCGTTTCTGAGGAGGAACTCGGTATCGCTGGTGGAGCGTTCCCTGCAGGGCAGAGGTTTTTTTCCCTAACGAAGAGAAAAGTGAGCTCGCTGCGTCTCAGCTACACATCCACTCAGATGCAACATCCCGGCCTTCACCGACCACATTTATGGCCACGCCATTGCAAAAAAAAAACCCCCAAAAAACCAATTAAAAATGAAAAAAATTAATGAGTAGGCAAAGCAGGAGGCCAGAACCAAGATGAATACTGAGCCCAGTTTGGAAACCGAACTCCACCGCTCCATGCCATTGCCGCAAGGCCATCCCAGCTTTTCCTGGTATTCAAGCTTTTTGGACAAGGGTTGGAGCACGAAGCCCGCCAGCCTGCATCCTAGCGCAACCGGGGGAGGAGGCTGGGGAGGGAGATGGAGAGGAGGTGGCCCTGCAGCCAAGCTGCAGCTCAGGGGCCCTTTCTCCATCTCCAAGTGGCTCTTGGTTTGAGTGGGAAGAGAAGAAGAAGATCTACAGCCTCTGGAAAGCGAGGTAAACATGTTATTGCAGGCAGACCTGCAAAATACCCGCTTATCCTTTTGACTTATTAGAATATACTAAAGAACAAACAAATCACAGATTCTTACCTGTAATTTCCCTTTTTGCTCAGCTGTTCTTTAAAGTGCCCAAGTGTCAGGCTCTGGGCCTTTAACATCCTCCTGTAGGGAATTTCTTCTCCGCAAAAAAAATAGGTGACAACCAACTCGCTCGACTGAGAGGTGTGAACAACTGGCAGTTTCTTTGGCTCTTTGTGACTGAAAAACAGAAAACACACACACAAAACCCTCTATTTTTCCATTTGAGAACGAGCCGTTTCACCGCACTCAATCCAGCAGCGTTTCTGCCACACGTAACGCTGGTCAGAAATACCCTGGGTGTGACCCAAAAGAAGTCAGATATTCCCGTACTGGCCACGAATTTGTCACGCTGCGTTCGCACAGCCCTTCGCCGGGCTCCCACAACAGCTCCTGCTCGCTGCGACGGCGGGAAGGGCGGCAGCGTGGAGCGCCCGGCCGCGGGCACCGGGGACCTCATCCCACCCTACGGGCGGGAGAACGGAGGGATGGAGGTTAGATGCTTGCTGGAGCATCAGAGCAGGACCACGGGCCAGGGGGAGCGTGCGTAGGGCTCGCCACGGGCTAACCTCTACCCAGCCAGCCCCACTACTGCACACCTCTGGTTTTAAAAGACTCGTTTCATCCGCCTTCGCACACAGCATCTGCCAAGCTTCCTTCTCACGCACCAAACCACCTGCAACCACCACCAGCTCACAAAGCAAAACCACCACCAGGCTCTGCACCTGAAGCACACAGGTAATCTTATTTTTTCCCCGGTGAGGATAAAACGAACTGGGTCTTGTCATTTGCACTAAGAAACCCTTCTTAAAGAATAATTAAAACAATATTACCCAGCAAAATGGCAACGCTCTAGCGAGTACCATGCAGCCAAATCTACAACTGCTTCTGAGGCAATGTACACTTGGCATGTCAAAAGGTCACAAAGTGTTAGTCCGCAGTAATTTAGTCTTCCTAATTTGTTCTAAGTCTTTGTAGAGTGGCTTCAGAAAAAAAGCTGCTAGCAAAGACAGCTGGTGGACTTAAGGTCAACCAATTAAAAATGAAAGGCTCTAGTCAGGTGGCTCAGTCTGGACTTCAAACATTACTCATTGCTTAAGATGAAGAGGGTAAGAAAGAAAACTTTAATTATTTAGGCCATTTTAGACCTCTCTCTAGCAGATTTCTTGTTAAAAGAACCATCCTGTAATTAGACTAATCCAATCTTTGTCCACTTTACAGGAATGCAAGTTAAAAAGAGCCAGAGACAAGATTTGAAAATGTTTTGTTCTTGCTTTAAGAAGAATGTTTGAAAGACGAAATTTCAGATATGAGAATTTCCTCTCTTTTCAAAGCGCGATCCATTTAATGAAAATATAATTATGATATGTATGTATTTCCCAATCCTTTTCCGCGCGTGCAATACTCACTCTTCTGTCGTTAGACTTGCATTGCAGAAAGGGGAGTTTCCCCCCTGAACGGCAGCGGAGTGGTTTCGATCCCTCTGCTGATTTGAGGTTGAACATCTGAAGTGGAGAGGGGGAGGGCAAGTGGGGAAGAAGGGGAAAAAAAAAAGAGAGAGAGAAAAAAAAAAACTTTTAAAAAAAATTGTTGAAATACAATCTTCTTAATTGAAGTCTCCTGTGGGTCGTTAAGTTCGCTCTTTGTATCAACCCTCACATGTTGTAAACAATCAAAGGAAGAATTAAAAATGCTGTGGGCTAATTTATCCTTCCATACCCAAATGAACAATAACCAGTCCAATTCTCCACTTGGTATGTAGCTGGAGTCCGTCCCAGAGGAAAAATGGGCAAATTACAGCCATCAAAAGAGTGGAAGTAATAGTCTAGGATTCAAACTATTTGCGCCGGGGTAGGGTGGGGTTGGAATAAGGAGGCTCATCCTTGGGGCTCGGCCAAGCCGTGCCGTCACGCGTCCCCACGGTCCGGCCCCGTGGCTGACCCTCTACCTAGACGGGGAGGACGCCGTCCACGTTCACCCGCCGCCTCGCGCGCCGCCAGCCCGAGCGTCGGTCCGAAGACGACCTCAACCAGCCCCCAGCAAACCTCTCCCACCCCTGCCGCTCCCCAGACCCCCACGGCGGGACCCGCACCATCCCTCCCACCGCCGTTACCGTTGCTTCTGCGGCTTGGAGACCTCGGCGAGCCGGCGGCACGCTTCCTCCAGCTGCGCCAGGGTGTTGGGTGGGGTGAGCGGGGGCATGGCGGGGTCCTGGACGAAGGGGTGGGCGGGCTGCGCCCCGCGCGGGTGGCTGCCGGTCCCCCACGGGTGGTGGCGGCCGGGGGCCCCCTTGGCGAAGTCGGAGCTGTAGGCCTTCTTTGTGCTTTGTGTGCTTGGGGAGGGGAAGAAGTCGGGTTAGAAAAGCTGGAAAATATGACTTTAATAGCAGCTCCTATTCTGCTCGCTCCCTCTCAAAAGTCTGTCATAACATGAAAGGAGGTTTATTGCCAAAAACATGACATTTTTGTGGTTTTTCTGGTTCTGCGGAACAGCTTTTATATTAAACCGGAGGAGCAAAGAGTCTCATTTGTTTTTAGCGATTGTAAAAATAGACAGCCCATGTAATATATAAATATTTACCGGGAGCGATATTGCTGTAGACAGCTGCGTATTTACCTATGGGGCTTGTGCTTATTTTGTCTCTCGCTCTCCAGCATCCACTGCCAGACGTTCTGCGCCCGGTCCGCCTCTCCCCCTGGTAGCTGCACCCCACCGGGGCCGGGCAGCCCCCCGTCCCCGGCCGGCAGGGCGACGCTCTCCGCTCCTCTGCCCGGCCTCTTCGGCAGCGTCCCCGTCCTGCTGATGGCGAGAAGGGGACACGAACCCACCGTCAGCCCCCCTGCGCCGCCGCGGGGCCGTCCCCGCCAGCCCCCTCGCAGGAGGACGGCGGGGTGACGGTTTGGGGTGGGTGCAATGGGGATGCTCGTGACTTACCCGAAGGGCTCCAGCGGAGGGAGAGGGGGGTCCGTGCTTTTCGGGTGGCCCTTGCACTTGGGGTAGCAGTAGTAGTCGCCGCCCGCCGGGCAGCAGCACTGCACCCGCTGAGCCGCCTCCGCTTCGATCTGCTCCTTCGTCTTGGGCACGGTGTGGTGGTGGATGTAGTGGTGGTGGACGTGCTTGGTGGTCTGCTTGGTGATGAATCCCTTGCCCACCACGGCGCACGTGGCCGGCGAGGCCACGCCGGGCTGCAGCTTGCCCGTTGGCAGGCGGTCGGGGGAGCGGGCACGGGGGCTGTGCCGGCCCATGCCGGGCGATTGGCAGCCGGGGGTCTTCAGCACGCGGGAGAGATGCTCGTCCAGGATGGCCTGGGGGTCCTCCTCGTAGCTGCCGGAGGGCAGGAGTGAGAGCGGGTGCTGCGGATGCTGGGGGTTCGCCATCTCCCGACTGCTCTGCAGGCTGGCGGGGAGCTCCGAGCCCTCCTTCTCCTCGTCCTGCCGGCCAAGCGATGGTGAGAAATGAATGCAAGAGGACGGGGAGCTGGCGAGGACGTTCCCCCCCCACGGGCTCACGAACCGCAGTGCGATCGAAACGCGTTCCTCCCCATGGGCAGGACACGGCCCCTTCCCACCACCCCCCCCAGCCAGGCGGCAAGCAGCGAGCTCTGCCCGGCCCCGGCAGGGTTAATCCTCCTACCTCCTTGATTTGCTGCAGCCTCTCCTCCAGACTGTCCATGGTTTCCTGCTCCTGCTTCAGCTTCTCCAGCCGGGAAATGAGCTCCGCGGCGAAGGCAGCCGGCTCCACCGGGGTCATCTCCTTGGGAAGACGGTGGGTCCTCTACAAGGAGCGGGGACAGAAGGCACAAGGCATGTTTAGCGGGCGGCGCGGGGCACGGGCGCTTAGCCGGAGCGGCATCGCCGGCCCCGCTACGCTTGTTGTGTCTCCATGTTTGGATGAAAAGACGACCGCAACTAGGCATGGTCTGCTCTGGATTTTTATGAGCTAGTGCTGTGGCCTCATGGAGTGACATCCTCCCCACCAGCGTTTGCCTTCGGCAGGAGCAGTTGGTCGCACTCTGAGGAACCCCGCTTGTTCTCTCTGTAGTACAACCAGCCCATCAGTAGCTACTCTGAAGTAGAAAATCTTCAAAGACTGTTGTCAAACATCAAAAAAAAAAAAAAAAAAAAAAAA
>VUYV01000118.1:1257910-1272080 GCA_008711295.1 Anarhynchus alexandrinus | reverse complement strand
AGGTTGAAAAAAAAAAAAAAAAAAAAAGGGGAAAAAAAGAGAAAAAAGAAAAAAAAAAAGGGAAAAAAAAAAAAAAGAAGTCAAACGGTTGCAGATCAGAGAAGTGCTGGTAATTTATTTCCTGGCTACACACTGGGCACCTTTGAGGTAGTGTTGTCTCAACAGTGTCCTAGATCTCTTCCCCCCCCCTCCATCTCTTTGTACAGAAAATGAAGAAAGCTGCTGCAGGCTAGCGGTGCTACACTGCTGAGCTTGGCTGCCTCAAGCAGATCTATCAAGGGAAAAAGGGAACATCTCCAAATCAAGTGCAGAATATAAAAAGGCAAAACGCGAATTTCTGCCAAAAGAAGCAAANGCCCCCACTCTCCCTCTCTCTTTTTTTTCTCCCCCCCTCCCCTGAAAGCAGAAAGCTGAACTGCCAACTCTTTCACATACTACCCACCAGATGAGGTGGGGCCTCTCTCCGGCAACCACTTAGCTCCAGAAATGATGTGAGGGTAGAAAAAGGCCACTCTGCTGGAAATTGTCACTCTTACACAAGCTGGCTCTATTCAGTCCCTGATCAAAGCACTGCCTTACAGAGAAAGTCGATTTGCACGCCCTGGGACAAAATAATCTAATTTACAAGCTCAGGCTATAGAACTTTCTTTATGGAGGAAGGGGAAAAAAAACACCAAAAAGAAAAACCACATAAACCACCCCCACCCTCCACCAGAAATATCATCTATGATTTCTTGCTGCTTAAGACAGCAGAAAGAGGAATTTTAGCATATTAATCTCAAGACAAGATAAGTTTATACTTGTCTGTGTAAACAGTTTATTCGCTGCAGGAATCGGGAGTCTGCGAGTCAACTGAATTAGCAAGTCAGCGAGTTAATTTTTGAGAGCACGGCAACACCGCAAATCGGATCCCCTCAAAGCAAGGCACATATCTGCTGCAGATGTCTCTCTTTTGGGAGATCGTGCTTCCCACCAGCTTACAGACGATGTGCTTTTGAAGGCCACCAGCGCTGCACATGAGGCCAAGCCTCGGTCTGCTTGGCACCGCCAGAGGTGTCAGGGTGGTGACCAGAGCCAATGCTCTTACTAGACCCAACAGGGGCATCACTGCTTGGCTTTAGACCAGGAGGACAACTCCAGTGCCACTGAAAAGCCCTAATTAGCACCTGGTTGTCAGGGAAGGACCAAAACGTGACTGTACACAAGCAGGTTTTTGCAAGGATGCTGAGAGCATGTGGCTCCTGCCCAACACCAAGCAGCATCTCTTCTCTGGCACCACATATGGATGGAAACACTCTGCTCCTATGGTCCCTTCCCTCCACCCATGCCCATTCCCAGCATTTCCCATGGCCAACCCAGACTCTGCAGCTCCCACCTGAACTTACCGGAAAATGAGGTAGAGAAACTTGACCGTTGGCCTTGACGCTCCGATGCATTTCCCGCTGGAGCTGCTTCTTGCTCCCAATTCTGTACGGGGGGATCCCATCTCTGCACATGGAAGAGAGGTCACCGTCAGTCAGGGCTCTCCCCATGCCCTAACCAAGATGCTTCTCCACCACCTCTGAAACCACCCAGGCACACCACAGGTCCACGTTCCTAGAGGTGCTGAGCCCTCTGGATGTCACCTGAAGCCTCAAACATCTGGCGGCTTGGGAAGTGCCTGTGTCACCATCTACAAGGATGTGCAGTAATTAAGCAAAAGCTGAAAAGCAAGCTGAAGGCAACTCCGCATGGGAAGACGCCCAAAGATTCCCTCAGCTTCTCTTCTGAGGCACCTTACAGAAAGGCCCTTCCAATGCTTGGTTTCTGCTTCTGCCCTTTATTTTTGTTGCTTTTTCACCACCGAATTATGCACTCTTAAGACGACAACTTTCCTCAACCTCTGAAACACCCCATGGAGCGTTGGCACAGTGGAAACAAGAAGGAAGAGGCTGAAGATGGACGACCACCAAAAGGTGGCTCCCTATCTCCAGCCCTACTTAAGATCTGGGATGTTTCTCCTGCCCTGAGGCTGGCCGGCACAGGCAGGCCACCACAAAGCACCAGCACAGGACAGGCCATACCCTCCGGGCACAATGTTGCTCCCCTTGGCCACGCCAGCTCATGGCCAGGAAGCCATGAGAAGAGACCAGGCGAGGAGCACCGGTGGGAACAGCCCCCTGCACAGCCTGCTCGAGGCAACGCAGGGTGTTTTCATCCGGCCACACAAAAAATTACCTCAGTTAGGATTAAAGGGCCTTCTACAGACAGCGGGGACAGCCGGAAGAGCATGCCTGGAGATCCTGAATGTCTAATTCCACCCCTTCCCTCAGACTGGCTGAATAACCTTGATCTCCGGTCCCGTCCCTTTCATCCACCTGCCCCCACACCTGACTCATCTCCTGAGAGGAGAAAATAGCTCCTGCCCAAGGAGGAGCGGCGGCGGCCGAGCAGACAGTGGTGGCCCCATGCTGCTGCCAGAGGAGCCGACATGGCACAACGTCCCTGTGTGCCACCTCCCGTGGCCACGGTGGTGGTAGGCACACACTGACATGTTTCGGACACGCAGCCAGAGACAAGGCACAAGGCAAGGCCTTCCCAGAGACACCGGGTCCCTTCTCTTGAGGAGGATGATTTGATGTCGTTGCTTCACGGTCAAGGTTTGAAGCACACTATCACAGGCCTTTGTGAAGGTCTTGGCCAAAGCGTTCAGTTGCTATTAAATTGTTTTAATGAGCAAAATTAAGCTACAAAGCCTGGAGTGAAAGATTGGAACAATTTCACCTGAATAAACTTGGAAATATCTTTATCATAAAAGAGAGCATGCTGGGAGTGCAGAGAAAGTCCCTGATGCCACAAGATGAACATCAGCCTCCTCTAGACATGGTCCATGAATGCCTGTTACATTACAAGTGAAAGGAGCTAATTGTCCTAATGTCCCCATTGCACAACACAGGGCTCCGGAGTGCTTTCTGGGGAAGCGGCCCAGCCCACACCGGCTATCACAGCCAGCCATGGCCACCGACTGCAGCCGCTGGTGGCCACCAAGCATTTCTGCTCCATGAAGCCATGGGGCAACAGGGCTTGGGGGCACGTGACATGCCTTAGCTTTGGGGGAGGACGGGGGAAAAGCAAATCTAAGGTGAAAACCAAATCATCTGTACCTTCAGAGAAGCACTTGTTCGCTGAGGCTTACTAAGATAAGGGTCTCTTAGGGAAGACCTTCAATATAGGGAATAACGAGTAAAATAGGCATTTTAAAGGTAGTAAAAATGTCAGCATGAGCACATTGCATGCATGCATGCATATAGGACTAATCCCGTTAACATATTCAATTAAAGAGGAGGTGTCCTCTATAAATGGCAGCCCAAGAGGCCAGACGGGGAAGAGCAGGGAAGCAGCTGAAGGTCTGTGCGTTCAACACGAGGCACCCATGGACACAACCAAGGGACAACAGGGAACCCCACAGCCCTCCTGTGCTCCCCACCTCCCTCCAGGTCTGCAAGCACAAGATGCTGTCTCCAGCCCCTCTGCTGCAGCCACTGAGCTGGGAGCACTTCTCCTTGCGGGGTGTCCCCAAGCTCCCAGCTCTGGGGGACCATCTCTGGCCAAAGGGACAGTCCTGGGACAGGCTATGGAGCAGGAGCAGGGACTCACACCATTCACAGCCAGGGTGGCTCCAAAAGGAGGAGGAAAAGCAACGCTGACCCAACAGCATGGCTCCTCACTGTACTTAAGATTTGCCCTTGTTCAGGTCGGTATGAAAGCTGCTCCTTCCCCCTAAAACTCCTCCGTTTACACCGGAGAGCCCCACATCAGACCTCCTGCTCCCTGCTTCTACAGCCCTGCCTTGTCAGGGGAGTTTTACAACTTGTAACAACATGAAGAATTAAAAAAAGATTTTTTTTTTTTTTAAAAAAAGGTATTTCACGGGGATGGGAAGGCTATGGAGCAGCTTGGGAAAATCAGCCTGAGGAACGGGGAGGGACCTTTACAGCCACTTTGATGAGTGCTGTCTAAAACGAGGGGAAAATGACTAAAACAGGGGGAAAACGGACAATGGCAGGGTTGAAGGGGGGACCAACGGGTGATCCCCAACTGCAGGAGGGACAGAGGGACGGAGCTGGAGCCAGAGTCAGTACAGCAGGAGATACAGGGGGCAGAGGGGACCCTGATGCTGAAGTAGACCCCTCCAACAGGAGAAAGTGCCTTTGAAATGAAAAGGCTGAGCTGGGCCAGAGGGTTCGGGGCTGGACAAGGTTAAGCCCTGTTCTCCAGGTGCCACCTCTCCCCTTGCTCCAGCAGCAAACGTTTGCACTCACTTTCTTGGCTACTAAAAGCTGCGGGCTGAAGAGCTACGGAGTTTAGGCACTAAATAGTAGAGTTTAATTATAAACATTTCAGCTAACCAGGCTGGGGCTAAGCCAATCTGTTTCTGGGGGAAACACTAGTTTGAAGTCTTCTACCCAGTCAGCTGCCATTTAAGCTGAGCCAATTATCTTAGCCTTTTGACTCAGATGTGCCTGACCTAACCTGAATGTAGTTTTACTGCTGCTTTGAAATATCAGACTCATGCGCATATGCATTCACTCCCATCTTCATTTGGCAACGGCTCTGAAACAAGCCTCTGATCTTGCCAACATCAAAAGCCTGGTTTGTAAGATAAGGTAATATTTGAAGTTTGCTCAGCAGCATTCCCCTGTGTCCAAAGTAAATCCATAAATAAGATATAAGCAAATAAAAAAAAAAAATCCCCTTTCCTCTCCACCCCCCCCCCCCAATCAAGAAATGGAAATGTAAATTTGCATGATGCTTTGTGGCTATTACAAAATATATATGTACAGACTGATTCCTGGTATCTATAATAAAAAAAAAAGAGGCAGATTGGGCATTATTTGGAGACCCCTCCTAATTTCAGCAGAGTTCAGATTTAGATTTATTTAAAAAAAAAAAAGCAACCCTCACTTTACTGCTACGTCTGACAGACTTTTCCAGAACAAGTTTTTCCTCTTCAGTTGATACCAATATAAGCCAAAAGAACTCATTTGCATTCGCACTGACGAAACAGAATAAACCCGGGTCCCCTGTTAAAAGGGGGTAAAACCTCGTGGGCAGACGAGCACCCGGGCTCAGCCTGTGGAAGGACAGTGGGTTTGTGCCCCCAACACCTTCACAGCATCTTCAGCAACCAGCAGAGCCAGGTGCCAGGAAAGGCCAAAAAAAACCAAACAAACCCACCCCAAATGTTTTACTGCAATCTTGGCAGCAGCCCTCCGCCTCTGCGAAGGAAGTTTTACATCAGCCTTAACTTTAAGCCCAGCCTCCAAAACTGCCAATTTACCTCTCCCGCTTCCAAAACCACCCCACCATCCCGCCTGCTCCCGGCCCCGCGGACGGAGCGTGGCTCCGGGGATGCCGGGGGGGACCGGTTCTGCAGCAGGAGATACTCCTCCAACCTCCGCCGTCCCGCTGCTCTTCCCCCCCCTCCCTCCAAAGTCCTCCCCGCCGCCCCCCAACCTGGAGCTGCGGGCAGTTTAATCAGCCAAGCTTCCCCAAACTCTCCCAGCCTGCGCGGGCTATTGTTACGGCAGGAAAAAACAGGCAGGCTCCTTTCACGCGCTGCTTTATGGGGAGCTCCTATTCACTTGTTCAAGCAAATTTCAAAGCGGGCTGCTGCCCTCTCATCCCCGCTAAGCTCCCCTGGACTAACAATGGGCTGAAAGCGATTCAGTTAAGCCTTTCATCCACCATGCACTTTATTTCTCACTCAGTGCTCTCATCTGTATAAGGCCTACAATTGGCATTGCTGTGAAGAGAGGGTATAATCCTAGCCCTGTGAATCCCAAGTGACCCTACACTGGTCCAGAAATGACTAACCCAATGAATGCTCTGTTGACACATGATCACATACAACCAGAGCCAGTAAGAAGAAATAAAGAAGTCACCCTATGATTCAGCTCTTTTATTTAATGCCAATATTGTTCAATAAGGGAATCTGGTGGGACAACAAACTATTTTTTTCCATAATATCAGTTCAAAACACACATGTGCATTAAAAAAAAAAAAAAAAAAAGAAAGCTTTTGTTTACACATCAAGGATTTTTGGTAAATCCTGTTTTCCGTAGCGCATCACGCAGCACTATGGACTTTAAAAACCCAGCATGCAAACCTCTCCAAGGGTACACAGTAATCACCAGACATGTCCAACAGAGACACTGGAGAAGTTTCACCTATGAGATGAAGACCAGGAACGCAGTGCTCTGTTTACAGGTGGGCTTTTCTAGAGCACTTGTGCTTAAGTGAGGATCACGAAACACAAACGGCAACATCTGCCTTCTGCCCAGCTGAAGAAAATGGTCCTTAAGAGCACTAAGTGAGTTTTACTGTCTCCTCTACGGACACAAAAGCACCGTTTCTCTCCTGCTGAGGAAAGCAAACCGGTGAAAGGACTTGCTCCCGGTTGCACACTTCTCAGCAGAGTCAGGAGGAAAAGACAGATCCTGCAATTCCTGGGCTGGGCCACAGCATCATCCCTCATCTCTACACGCCTGAAACACCCAGACCCGATCCATGCAGCTCCATTCAAATGGCTCTTTGAAGACTGCCCCAGCCGCACTAGATGAGCAGCTATTTGCCCCTTCAGGTCACTGGCCCTATTAATGTACATTCTGACATTAATGACAAACCTTAATTACAGAAAGTACTTCCTACAGGAAGTAATCTCCTCCTCTTTGATGACTGATAACTAGTTAAGGAAGCCTGGCCTTAAGACAAAGGCTCGGGGAGATATGCTCCTTGGGTTAGTCAGGCAGCACCATCAGCACAGGGGAAAACGCGTTTGCTCAGCTGCAGTTGCAAAATGGCAATAGAGGGATTCATCCTTTTACTCCATCCGATACCTCTGGCGACCGCACGAAGAGCGAGGCTACCATGCCCTGCTACACCTCTCGGTCTGGGCACACACCGCAGTTTCGGCAGCCCCTCATCAATGGCGAGCAGAAGCAGGGTGATGACCCTGGACCCATCGCTCCCGTGAGCCCCCATGGCGCGTGGGGGCAGCTGAGTCACAGATGGCCCATCCCAAAAGGACCCGTCTGACACAAAGTACTTACACGCTGCTGTCTGTCATCGACATGGAGTCGTCCGTCAGGGCATCACTAGATATTTCACTATCGTTCGCGCTGGTTGCTGGGGCGAAAACATAGCCAGAATTCACATGGTATGGGTTAACGGGATCGTTCCTCTTGAAGGACCTGGGGACAAGCAAAACAGGAATCTAGTTACCAGCCAGTCTTGGGCTAGAGGAAAGCACACGAGTTTCATGGTAGTACTCTCCTGATAGGAACCACGCACACTCGCTGCTCAACCTCTCCAGAAGCAACAAACCATCCACTGCTCAGGTCAGCAGCAACCAGGACACGCTCTGTCTAAACACACCCAAAGTCCAACTTTAAAGATGTTGCTTTTGACACAGGAAGCACACTTTAGAAAATCCTATGAAGCACCTCTAGGTGCTTTGATACCTTCAAAAACCTGGTCCTTAAAGCTTGACGCTGCACTGCTGAGTTGAGTGGGAGTTTTGCTGTTGGCATCGGCAGGCAAAAGATGAAGAAGTTCATAGCTCAAGTCCCACTGAAAGCCATTGAGGCACCAGCTAATAAATGCTTAAGTCCACTCTGAAGACAGGAGTTAGGGCCCCTTTGGGAATATAAGATACGGTATCTGTGTTGCCTGAAATAAGAAAACTGCCCAAAACTACTGGAGCAGGACCACCATGCGTCAGAGGAGGCATGGACAGGGCTGGAATCTGCTGTCTCAGGCCTGGCCTTCCAAAGGTGGGTGCCATCTTCCCGGCATTATAAAAACACACAATAAAAAGGCCCAGTTTTTAGGAGAACCTACCACTTGTTCAACTTCTGGATGCAGTTGGGTGGCGAAGAGGAGGATGGGGGATGCGGGTACAGCAGCAGCAGGTTGTATTAATGGGCGTGATGGTTAGTGATGCCATCACCTCTGGCTTCACTTGGAGAAGCAAACCCAGAGCCCAGCCTGGATGCTTGAGTTGAGTACCCAAGAGCGGACGCATGAAAAATTCATGGGCAGTGACATGAGCTGTGACGGAGCGTGGCGGGGTCACCGCGGCAGGGTCACCGCAGGGGGGGTGGGGGGGACCTGGGCGTCCCCCTGCCCGATACCTCCCATTACTCCAACTTCCCAGCCAGGATCAATATACATATCTTGGGCAGGCGATAAGGGGATTATGCGGGGAGGCTTGAAAGCTGAGTGTTAAGGTGCACATTTTGTTCCTCTTCCAGGGGAAGATGGGGTTGTTAAGCTTCTGCCTTTGTATATCAAAGCAAAAGGCCTTGTCATCTGATAAGGACTGCTGATTTTAATAATTAGGGCCACTTACCCAGGACTTGGGGGCCTAAGGAATGTGCCAGCAGGCTCGGCAGGTTTTTTTTAATGGGCTTTCCACCTCCCTGCCCCCCCCGGGGGGTCGGAGGGGACCAGCTGGGTTTAAGTGAGCAGCAATGTCCTCCCACCGCCCCGCTCTCCATCCCTCACAGCCACCCAGGCACCCCACACGGTCCTGCTCCGCCAGCCCCGAAAACAGGAGCCTCCACAAAAGCTTAAGTTTAAAAAAAAAANAAAAAAAAAAAAAAAGTTTGAAAAGTTAAAAAAAAAAAAACAAAAACCAGGAGGGGATGGCGGGGAAGATGGGCCTCTCTGGTATGAGCGGCGCGGGGCTGGCTGCAGGCAGGTATTCAGCCCAGCCGGGGCTGCATTCCTTTCCGAAGGAGGCCAAGGCACTTCTGATGGGGAGATCAAGATGTTAAAAAATATATATCTGGGAAGAAGGGAGAAGGGAAAAAAAAAAAAAAAGAGATAGTAAGGAATGCCACAGGAAAGAAGTTAAATCTTCAAAGATAAATTAATTCCACATGTGGGTGAAAGCTAAGTTATCCAACTACTACTACAAAAAAGTTCCTTTAAAGACCATGTAGTCTTCTACTCTGATTCAGGGGGATGTGCAGTCCAAGCGACCCTTTCTAGATCCTTGGTGGGCTTTTGGGTCAACCGCATAAGGGATGCAGCTCCTACAACTATCTGATTTGAAACCATCTCAGGTCTCGAGAGCACATCCGAGAGGACCACGTGGGTCAGGGGTGCAGGATGCTCCCCGGCACAGGACCACCAGCTGGCTGGGAGGTGGCCGTGTCACCCCTGGTGGCACCCAGGAGGGCTGATGTGCCATGTTCTTCCAGCAGAGGTGACTGCCGGAGAGGCCGGGGTGGGGGCGGAGGCAGCGGGTCCGTATGAATACAGCACAGGGAGAGGAGGTGTGTCCAAACACAGCCTTTGGAAAGATATAATTAGAGAAAGTGCCCAGAACTAACTCATCTTCCCATCAGTACTGGACCGCAGCACCGACTCACCTACCAACACCTCACAGACAAAAAAAACCCAACCAAATCCCCACAGTTTATGTATTTTTAAAGCCAGCCCCCCCACTCCACCTCCAACACGCTGCCCCACAAAAATCCCCACGTCCTTTAAGAAAACCAATGGGGTCTGTTTTGCCATGTTTAATTTTTTTTTTTTTTTTAATTTGACCACCTTACTACAGTAATTGCACCCAGATGCATCGAGTTGCCTGGGAGGGTTTTAAATTCCAGTGGAGAGCGGTGGTCTCCCGCCGCAGATGCTGCGCACACAAACACACACCCCAGCTCCAAACTCAATATGCAAAGTGTTTTCAGCTGTCAGGTAGCAGTTGCTCTGGAGCTTCAAGGAGAATGTCTGATGTTTCTCAGCCTATTCTTATCTTGATGCGATGACACACAGCATGGAACTCTCTACACGCTATGGTAGGCGATGGGCATATCAGAGGTATTATAACGCCGTGAAAATTTCAGGGGCTTTTGGTCGTATCCCCTGTTATGAGGGTGCAATTTCAGAGTGTGGGGTTGTTTTGGGTCNTTTTTTTTTTTTTTTATTGTCAACCTCTGTTTCTTAGAAATAAAAAGCACTCCGGCAGTTCAAACCACAGATTGATACAGAGAGAGAAGGAAATCTACAAGGAGCATTTTGAGGCAAAACTGAATCTCATTAAGTATTTTCTTGGGACAAACATCACTGGGCAATCATGGGCTTAAAGACAAAAAAGGAGAAAAAAAAAATGCATGCACAAACCTGGGGATAAAAAAAAAAAAAGAAGTATATTTTGACAAAACTATGTTAATCACTGCTTCCATGCTCTAATTGTAGAACACTGCTTGGAGCATAGCTTTACAATGGCATCATTTACTTTGATAATTGAAGCCAAACTTGGTTCCAATAACTTCACACACAAGGAGCTCCACCGGCGGGTCCTTTCAAAGGCCAGGAAGCACTGGGAGCCGGCAGAAGGCCATCTGCAAGCCCCAGTCCCGCTGATGTTAGAGCTTAATGGGAGGCAGATGAGTCCACCTTGGCCCGAACAAAACCACGTTACCCAGCGGCACTGCAAAGGAAGAAGCCCTCTCTGTGTACACAAAGTCGTGCGTGATAAATTTAGAAGCGCGTATAAATAATAGCTGGAATTCCTGGAGCATGGGGCCAGGTCCGGCGCAGCGTGGGGAGGCCACTTTTAACCACACCACAACCTACAGGGGAGGGGAGCCGCTTTGAAGGACGAGAGGGAGGTTCTACAGTTAAAACATGCCCTGTTTTGGGGCTCCCGACAGCCAGCCAGCAGTTTGCACGCGTACACCCCTTTCGCAGCCAGGCGCACACGCTGTGTTTTCACTTGACTTCTCCTGCCCGCGTCCATCACTGATGCTGGGGCCAAACAAAGTCTTTCAACTTGTATGGTTTCTGTGGTCTCCCGTGTTTTCGGCCGTGACTCCGTGCCCTGGGATTTCCAGGTGGTCCCCCATCCGCACACCGGGCTGGCCCGAGACTCCTGCCGTCAGGTGCGCTCAGCCCAGCGCTCCCGCCTTTCGCTGGCGTAATCCCATGGAAACCCACCGGAGCGAGCGGCAAGAGCTCGCGCAGCGCTTCAAAACCAGAACGCACCGAGCAGAAATGCTTTAATTCCACCACACACACGAGGAGGGAGGTGTGGTTTGGCCGCTCACCAGGAAAGACTTTGTGCAAGCTTCAAGCTCCAATCCTAAACGCAATCCTAAATGCCGAGCGACGAGAGGTAACCCATCCATATGCTCATCAGCTTCTAGCACATGCACGCACAAGTGGCTTCACAAATGGATAGCTCGGGGAGGAACTGAGAAGCATCTCAGCTTGACCTCCCTCTCTTTGCATTGAGATCTCTTGGCCCCATGGAGAGCAAAAGCTCCTAGAAATTCAACAGAAGGTGATCAAAGCAAAAGGCACCACCTAATGTCCTAGGAGGGTAGATCTGACATGTGAGGAGCAAGCTGCATTAATCCCCGGACAAAAAAGAAAAGAAAAGAAAAAAAGGGAGGAAAAAAAAAAAAAAGAAAAGGAAAAAAACCCAGCACTAATCAGGCAAGCAGCCACTGTTCTGCGAGAGCTCTCCTGGACAAGGCACATGTGGGTTTTTCGCAGGGCCTGCAGCTCTGGTAGAACATTACAGCCAAACCCTTCCAGCACTGAATACCAACAAAGGCTGAGAGATAAAAGCATCAAACATCCCCCTCCTGGAAAGCAAGCGAAGGGCAGCAGTTCAAACCAGGTTCTGCGGAACAGCAGATGCTCAGACAGTAACATTCAGGCACGAGATGAGGATCCCAAAGCCCAAGTCCTCCACAGACCAGCTGCCAGCCAGCGTCCCCCCCCATGCAGCCCCCAGCAGGAGAGGTCCAAAGGCCACGCCGGGACGAAGCGCATCCCTCCTGTCTGCACCCACACCCATCACCCCTCCAGGAGAGGGAGAGGACCAAAGAGGCCTCTGGCTCCGCAGCACCCTTGCGGGCAGGAGCACCCTCCCAGCTCCCAGTACCGGGAAGCCCGGCACAGCTGGAAGTTCTCCGCAGGGCAGGAGAGGAGGACGTGCTCCAGCAAAGCCTCCCCAGGAGAAGCCCGGTGCCCTTTGATGTCCGTGAATCACAGACACACTCTCAAAATTCCTGTAAACGAGATGTCAAACACTCACCATACCAAACCCCAACCTCCTGGGCCAGCAGAGGAGAGCGCCCATCTGCCAGCAGAGCCCTCTCCTCTCAGCCCCGATTCAACAATCCACATTTATGGCAAGGGTGGGGAGAGGAAAGAATACATTTTCAGAGGATTATACAACTCATCATTTGCTCATCCGAGACTCTCTTTCCCATCCCCCCCCGCCTTCACTTCGAGACAGCTCTTACTTTCTGCACCCTCACACCGCTGTGCCACCAACGTTTCCAACAAAAGAGAAGGGTTCGCCAACGCCGATGCACCCCAATCCAAGACAACCCTGCCACCACACAACAGTCCCCGCACCCTCACAAGCTGCCATTAGATACAACCGCGGTTTAATAAGTTTAACTTTGAGCACACGACCAACAGGAGAGCACCAAAGATCTACAGGAGAGCACCAAAGACCTACTACTACCCTACACCTGGAATGTCTCTATTACCTTAAGCACTCAATTTGAAGTATCCTCCTGTATGCATTGGCTCAAAGCCATCCTAAATGGCTCTGACACCATACCAACACCCAACGCGATGGGGAGAGGCTGTACATCACACACACACGGTCAAAAGAAAAGCAGATTTGGGGCAAGTTGGAGAGTTTGATGTAGTAAGTGCATACATTTCCTCCTCCACGACCGCACAATTGCTTCCCACATAACCAACATAGTTAAACACTGGTTGATGGTGGAGTTGGGGAACTAGTAGGTTACATTATTCATGCGTCTCTATGATCCACTCTACTACTGCTCTTAATAGGTTTGAAAGTTGAACCAACAATTAACGTATGTCCGGAGGACATAGTTGCTATGAAGTTTTTGATCTATAAGAGAACTGAAAGAGCCAATAGGGCTCATGAGCACAGTACCTTGTTTTCCTCTGTACAGAGGGGGGAAAAAACACCCCAAACCCAGCCAACACCCCCCAAATTCCAGCGTTTGGAGGTGCGGGGCAGCCCCCGTGCTCCCAGCTCCAAGGGAAGCCCAGCCTGCCCTCGCCTCCCTGCTAGCTGCCCAGCACGCTGCCCCACCAGCCTTCCGAAAAGCCCTCTCAAAGTCCTCAAAGTTAAAACAAAGCACGGTTTCCAGGGGTTCCCTTACCTGTATCCGTTCTCGATCGTTTCCGTAGCTCTGACATTCGCCGTAACCCTCAACGTCTTGCTGGATAGTCCAACTACCGAAGGCAAGATTTTGTTTTTAAAGTCTGCACAGCTCCATTCCTCTTCTTCATTCAAGGTCGGGAGATAGCCACAGACAACTTTTAAGCTCCCCAGTCCGTTGCTGTTCATGTAAGCAGGATTCTCTCCTCCACTCCTTACATATTCGAGGTATATATCAGAAGTTAAAAACATCTGGTAAGCATTTTCCTCCATCACAGTCTGAATCTCAGTCTGCGCCTGATCAAACATGATCGAATCTATCTGCTGCTTCTTGATGCTATCCCTTATGTAGGTCTTGGTAGCAGGCTTGAGCTGCTTGGAGACGATGCTGTTGTTCTCGATGTACCTTTTGTATATAGCTTTGGCTACTCTTAAAGTTTTGGTATCCTTAAGGTCCATCTGCCTGAAGCCATTGCAGGCAAACCAGAAGTCTAAGGTATCCACACATTTTTCCCTTTCCAGGAAGGTCCGAAAAAGATAGGCACCATCTTGATCTCCCAACAAGGAATGCAAGGATTTGGTCCATCTGGCCAGAGGGGAGTCTGGGGATGCGCTGCCCTCCGGCTCCCCGAGTCCGTTCTCATTCCTCCGCGGGGCGGGAGGCACCGGCACGGCCTTGAAGCTTTGGCTTTTGGGGAGAAACGAGTTGGCGAGCGGTGGCGGCGGGCAGGGGGCTTCTCCTTCTTCCCCGGGGACGGGGGGTCGGGGGGCGTCTTCCCTGAAGCTGCTGCTGGGGTCCGGGAGGTGGGCGAGGACCACAGCGCTGCTCATGGCTGCGGAGCCCGAGGGGGAGAGGGGCTGCCGGTTCCTGCAGGAGCTGCCTGCGCCGCTGCCTGCGCCGCTGCCTGCCGCTGCCGGGAGTCAGCAGGGGATGGGCTGAGCCTCCTCTCTGCG